>MJUU01005653.1:4482-15350 GCA_002080025.1 Modiolus philippinarum
TAAGATTTTCGGTATTTACAATAGAGTCATATATAACACTCCTTGTTTGTTTGATGGGGTGATTTCAAGATATCTTGCCGCCGTGCGCGGTCCCGGCTTATGAATAGGCCCGCAGCATCCTCTGAGCTTGGAGTATGAGCCATCCTAACAGAGGACCCCGAGGGAACCCCGGGATATAGAAATAGGACCCAGTATCTCCGGCTTGCGGGTTGTGACCCCTCCTAAACGGAGGCTGACCCCGAGGGTC
Source organism: Modiolus philippinarum (assembly GCA_002080025.1). NCBI lineage: Eukaryota > Metazoa > Mollusca > Bivalvia > Mytilida > Modiolidae > Modiolus > Modiolus philippinarum. The sequence goes on from MJUU01005653.1 coordinate 4,730, forward strand.
CCGGGATATAGAAATAGGACCCATTCCGTGGTTGTGCGGGATTAATAAATACACAACCCATCTTTCGGATGGGATGTAAACTCAGGTCCACGTGTTGGAAGAAATGCCACGCTTCCTGCACGGTAAAGAACCCTTGTAGCAAGCTCTTGTTGGGGTGGTCCGTAGGTGATCGGCTACAAGGCTAAATTTTCCGCCCTTGACGATTTCACCCTACTTTTCCAGTGGCAGTCAGAATTTCCCGTCCCATGGCCATTTCCATACCCCAAAGTGATTATTTATCAACAAACTTGTTCTCGTCTTGATATAGCTGAAATATTGCTGAGTAGACGTTAAACAATATTCAATCAATCAATCAATCAAGATATCTTGTATATTTATTAGTTAGTATTTATTTAACCTTCTGTTTTAGTATTTCATGTTTGAGTATGAATGTATATGCGGCAGTGTTGAGTTTCCCTGCACAGGACCTCTCTTCTATCCAGTTCGTCTTTTGACCTTTGCTTTTCTAAACGTCTTTACTATCTTTCTTCTGATTGGCTTATACTTCTTTACCTCTTGGTTTTGATTGGTTCACGGTAGATACCCGCCATGTATGATTTTGGGACGAAGGTGAAAAAATAAATAAACTAATAAATATACAAGATATCTTGAAATCACCCCCATCACATTCTCCCCCTGCTTCTGATATGACGTCCTCGTCATTTACTGGGAAGTAGAGCCGAAAGTCAAATAAAGCAATAGTAATAATAATTATAGTGTTGATATAGATAAACATTAAACACAATGTTTATTGATATATATTGTAAACTTGTTTTATTATTGCTAGAACAGTATTATAGAACTAATGTGATACATGAATGTTATTTTTATATATTATTGTTATATTTATAGGGTTTTCTGTATACTGTAATAAAGACGGAACTCTAGCTGGACTTGGTTATTTTTAGAGCCCAGTAACCCCGCTACATTTTTAAGACAATTTATGTATTGCTTAGGACAATAATGGCATATCTGCAGATATATTCTACTCATTTGGCATATATTGCGATTTAATGATGAAATACGGACAAATCTGAAATGTTGAAAATTCCCATTTTTCATCAATTTTGGGGAAAATATTGAGTTTTAGCCGACCAATGGCTGTTGAAATACCACATTCTGATGTAATTCATGCATTATTGTCACATACATTACATGTTTTGCGTGTTCTGGGTTATTTTTATGTGAACATAGGCAAAAAATTGACAATTTTCAGGGAAAATTTGTTGGGGTAGGGGTACGATTTTCTGTAATCAGAGTCACATTAACCCACTCCTTGTTTTTCTTAGCAATGTTTTAAGACACCAAATGTGTCGCTTGGTACAATTAATTGGCATAGTTCCAGAAATATCCTCCAGATTTGGGATATATAACGATATAGCAGTGGAATTTGAACAAATCTGAAATGTTGAAAATTCCCATTTTTCACCAATTTCGGGCAAAATATTGCGTTTAAGTCACTGGGTGTTAAAATATAAAATCATAATATAATTTATGCAACATTGTCTTATACAACACACATTTTGCGTCTTCTGATTATTGTTATGGGAAAATTGACAATTTTAGAGTAAATTTGTTGGGGAAGGGGTAAGTTTTATTGATATATGATGTATATATTACCTAAAAAGGGCCATTATTTGTTATGGTTGTAAGCAAATGTAATATGCTTTCATTTGATACCTATTTTAAATGAAATTTTACTAAAAAATAATATGAGGCAAAAGGAAGACAAGACTTATTCAAAAACGAAAATATTCAAAGATCCTTATATTTGGCCTTTTTTGAAAATAAAATTTTGATCATTTAGAATATGTAGAAATTGTCTAAACATGTTTTATATTGAAGAAAATAGATTGCAAACATAAAAACAATTTTCGAATCGGAAATTGAGATGCCCCTTGGGTTCTCTAAACCATCAAACTTACATACTATTGAAACTTTCAAATTATTGCAATTATTTTTGTAATTTTCGAAATGTAATCCAGACCACCTGTTTTAAGTGCCAACATCTCACTATTTTATAACGCCAAGTTTTCTTACATTCGACTTGATGAGTGCCCTGTGTTTGTATATATGTTGTAGTTGTCCACTAGCTTAAGACACTAGTGCAAAGGATGACAGTGATTGTAAGAGCACTTTGCCAGGTTAATTGATGTTTGTTGACAATCCCGCACCCATGACCAAGAAAGACATGGATGTAGCGTTGCTCGACAATTAGCAAAGAATTCCGCTTAAACCGGTGCTAGGGGCCGTCTTGAACTTACTATGAGGTATGAGCAAAGCTCATTGTTGAAGGCCTCATGGTGACTTCAAGATGAAGAACAACAATAAAAGCGTTGTTCCTTTGCTTGTTTTTTACCATGTATTGTAGAGACTTTGTCTCATGTGCATTTACTCCATATCCTTTTATTCACCATTTACACAATTTCAGTGAAAATATTAGATTTTTCGTCAATATTTCAATGGGGTAGGGGTAAATTTAATTGCTCTATGGAACGCATTGGGCATAGAAATTATAAAAACTTGGGTTCTTTACAATAAACAATAATCTATTATTTGATACCTCGTTTTTATAACTGGGAAGCATTTGGTCAACATTTTGAAGCAACTGATGGAAAAACTTGAACGAAAAACGAAATTTCCCAAACTTTTGGTAGATGGGTCTAAAAATGGGCCCAATTCCACCATTGCGTGCAGGTGATGCTCGTGTTAACATGTTTTATTTTGAAGATGTGTGGGGTTCGGAAGTGGGGGTGCACGAGGGGTTATTCCAGCCCATGGTCTAAAATCATTTGACAGTATATTTCGCAGTAGTGTTGGGTGTTGGGTGTTGCTTTGGTAAAAATATAAATATTTATACCCCCTCAAACAAAGTTCGGAGGTATATGAGAATCACCCTGTCCTCCGTCTGTCCGTCTATACCTTTTCAGCGCATGTTCTCTTAAAGGGCTGCTTGGATAATGATGAAATGTGACACAGTTGTGGTACACCACCTGTAGATGTGCATAAAGTTATATTGTTGCTGCCCGAAATTTTGAAGGGGAGAGAATTTGTCTTTTAATACTTTCTGGTAAAGGGGGACACGAACCTTGTTAGCGCATGTTCTCTTAAACGGCTGCTCGGATTTTGTTGAAATGTGCAGGAATATGTCCTCTTAAACGGGTACTTTGATTTTGATGAAATTTCAAACAGTTGTAGTGCACCACCTGAATATGCGCATGAAGTAATATAGTTGCTCTCTGAAAGTATTATATATTCTGTGTCAAAATCCAAGATGCCCCTACCCATTACTCCCCTTTTCCAGTTGCATTCAAAAGTCGTTGCCCCGGTTGTCCCTTCCACCTTGGTTTCTTTCTTCTTTTGCTCTCAATTTTTTGAATTTATTAACTTGTTCTCGTCCTGATATAGCTGAAATATTGCTCATTGGACGTTAAACTCTAACTAATCAATCAATCAATCAAAATCCAAGACGCCAAACTACCTTAAAGTGAAGAAATGGTCCGTAAGTTAATTGAAATTACATTTCTTAGATAGATAGATATTGTAAAAATCTATCTGGGATTCAGGAGGTTTTTCAGGTCTGTCGAAGGAAAAGCTACCAAAATTTAGTGAATGCCAGGACAGAGAATAATAGATTAAGTTCTCCAGTACAAAATAACTAATATAGATCAGTTTCTTAAATCATAATTTAGACTCATAAACTAGCCGGAAGTTCACCCATTTTTGTCATTTTCTCTCCTTTCAAAATTATGGTAATGGAGTTAGTAGTCTACCTGTATTGGGTTTTATTCGTATGTTTATTATACTGTAGAGAAAAGGGACAGATAAAGGGGAGGTTTTAGGTACCCATAAATCGGTTGAACCCTACCGCTGGCCTTTGCTAGTGCCGGATCCAAGTCCGACTGCCACGAGTTCCTATCGTTGTTTTCGTTTGTCCTTTGGCTTGTTTGTGTTTTTCCTGTGTAGTTCCCTGGCAAATTGTGGCATGTGACTGTAATTTTCAGCCATTGTATATGTTTCTTGTTATCCTTTTGTTACATTTAAATACAAGAAGGGTCAAATACCATCAGATGTAGACAGTTATTGACTTTTATTTAAATTCATGCATCTAAGCATTTTTTTTATTAAAAACATGTTTAGCTTTAGTTTATTAAACTTAGTACTAGTAAATGGAAGGCATTGGTCAAAATACTTAATATATTTAATGGCTATTTTTTAGCATATCCAAACTTATGTTGATGGATTAAAAAAAAACGATCAAATTGCACATCACGAATCTCATCCATCCCCAGGAGTTCTACATAATGTCGTCCTTTGGGGATCTATGGAAACTCAGTAGCTAACCAGGAAGCAGAGGTGATGACGAAATTGCGGATTTTTTTAGTATCGTACACTGACATGATTGATTGATTGTTGTTTAACGCCAACTTCAGCAGTATTTCAGCTATATCGTGGCGTGAACTGTTGATAATATTTTGAATAAATAACTAAAACAGTCATTTAAAAAGTATGGCTATGTACAGATTAAACAAGTTCTAAAAAGATAAAATCGTACGATAAACAATTTAAGATAAATAGATCAGATTTGATGAAAGTTAAAAATTGGATAATATAAACTTATATTTTACTATACATATTAACAGCTTTTAAAAATTCAATAATTTAGTCGCCTGCGACGTTTGTAAATGATTATTTAAGAGCATAGGCTGTATAAAATGTGCGACGTATGTCGGCAACATCGACACAGTCAAGTAAAACATGTTGTATTGTGTAAGTACAATTACACGGAATACACTCAGGTCGGTCTACACCATTTAAAATATAACCATGAGTTGTTCGTGTTTGTCCGATTCGACACCTTGTCAAAACAACTTGTTCCTTCCGATTTTTTCCAGACGAGGTAACAAGTTTAACAACTTCTGATTGTATTCCATGTAATTTATTAGCAAGTCCCATCTTTCTTGCCATATATTTTGGATGTATTTACTTATTAATGGCTTCATGTCAGTGTACGGCACTGGACAATCCGTCCCCTCATCATCTAATGCATGCTTTGCCTCCATGTTAACATTGTGTTTCCATAGATTCCTACACGACTAGTGATCCAAATATAAATGACTTCTTTGCCTATAGCAATAAGTGACTTGAAGAACTCAACCACTTTCAGCATAACTCGGGTGTTTTATCTTTCGACTTTCGATTGCCAATAGGCATGAGAGAGAATCAGAACAAATTAAGAACTTACTTTTTCGCGATGAAGCTACAAATTTGAGTACTAAATAAATAACGTACACTGACCTGAAACTGTTAAAATACATTTTAAAGTTATGGCAGGCCAAATGGGATCTGCTGCCAATAAATAATAAACTGCATAGAAGACAGTCAGGCGCTGGTAAACAAGTTTTGTCCTACGGCAAAAACCATAGAGATCAGGTGACCCGATGTCGTAAAAGGCAAACTAGAACAACACATAGTTTTATACTAAACAGTGATGACCGACTGGGATGTATTCGAATGAATTGTCCTTATACAATCCAACATGTTTTAATGGAATGTGTAGATGTTGCCGATATCAGGCGTAACTTTTATTCTGCTAATTGTCTTAAAGACCTATTTACAAACGTCGCTGGCGACAAAATTGTTCAAATTTTTAAAGCAATCATTTTATTTAATAAGATTTAAATGAATTTATATTTAAGTCTCTACTATTGTTACACTTAAACTGACATTTCTTCTATTATGTTTTTAATATTTTAAACTTTTGTTTTTACTTGTATTAAGCTACATGGTTTTATATTGATATTTTTTATATTTAACATATTTGTTCAATATACTTAACAGTTCTCGCCACGATATCGCCGAAATATTACGTTGGCGTAAAACATCAATCAATTTACAAATATGTACATGATGACCTATTCCTACATAGTTATAGGTCAACAGTTATCATGTGAATGGCCCGGCACCTGAATCTGTTTTCAGGGGCCCAGGCTATAGAGCGATCGGGCGCGTCCCCAGTTGGTGGATAGGGCAATGCCCTGTCTACGCGGGGTAGTCAGGTCAAAATACGGAAAGCGAACCAATGTAGCCAAACTGTGTGGAGAAACGCCACGCTCGATGCAATATATTGCCTTAAGAGGGCAGAGTTACTGGGACTCGTTTAGATTGCTAAATTTCCTCCCCTACCCATTTCTCCCCTTTTCCAGAGGCAATCAAAACTTTTTGTCATTGTTGTCCCTTCCACCTTGGTTTCTTTCTTCTCTTTCTAATACTTTTTTAATTAACTTGTTCTTGTGCTGATCTAGCTAAAATAATGCTCACTGGACGTTTAATTCTAACTAATCAATCATTTGTGCGTGGAATTATTCCAGAAATTACCCCTACAATCATTACTACACTTTTTTCTATGGATTGCTTATTATATATATGTCTCCCCTTCACCCAAGGGAGACATATTGAATTACCCCTATTTCTTCTCTGTTGTTCCGTTTATCTTTCTGACGTATTGAATTACCCCTAACTCTTACTTTTCTTGTTCTTTTTTTTCTGACGTATTGCATTACCCCTAATTCTTCTTTGTCTTGTTCTTTTTCTTTTTTATTCTTCTTATACAACCTAGTCCTGGGCATAACTTTTTTTTCTTATGGTCCATTGGTTTCATATTTGGTACGTGATACGTGAGGTAATAGCGGAGTGTCGTGTAAAAAAAATAAGGTCACTATGACCTTGACCTTGAATGTCAGTCAAAATAATGGATGTTTTTAGGCAACTGTTGTCCTCGGCAGAGCTTTTTTGTCTGATGATCCAGTGTAATTATGTATATGCATTGGGTCGTGGCCTAGTGTTGCGCAAAAGAATTAGGTCACTATGACATTGACATTGAAATTCAAGGTCAAGGGAACTTTTGTCCTGGTCAGAACTGTTTTGTCTGAATCCCAAGTGTGTTCATATTTTGTATGTTTATGCAATGGATCGTGACAGTGTCGCGTGAAATAATTAGGTCACTGTGACCTTGACTTTGAATGTCAAGGTCACAATTGATTTTTTAAGGGAACCTTTGTCCTGGGCAGAACTTTTTTGTCTTAATGACAAGTGTGTTCATATTTGTTATGTATATGCATTGGGTCCTGGTAGAGTGTCGCATAAAATAATTAAGTCACTTTCACCTTGGGCTTGAATGTCAAGGTCACTTAATGGATTTTTTAATTGAATTCTTGTCCTGAGAAAACTTTTTTTGTCTTGAGGCCCAGTGTAATTATATTTGGTAGGATTATGTGTTGTTTTTGACGGAGTGTCGCTTAAAAAAATTAGTTAACTTTGACCTTGCACCGTAAGTTAGCCATAGTAAAGATGTATCAATTACTACATACAAAAGGCCTTCAGGGTTGTACCTCATTAAAAAATATTTCAAGAAGATACTGAACCCTAACTGCCTTAGACATGTAATTTTTAGCGACAATAACAAGAATTAGTTGATACATTATGAAGGGGAGAGTTCAGTTTTAGTTGACTAAAACCATTCTAGTTTTTTTTTCACTTTTTTAACAATGGCGGCTCGTATATCGATATCGGGATGAAAACGTATTTTCTGGTATTATATTCAAATCATAACAAGTGAAGGATTCGAAGGAGTAATTTAGAAATATAGTAGTTACACTAAACCATGGTATTAATGGAATGATTATTATGTCAAAGTTAGAGCAATAAAAACATGCAACGGAGAAAACACATTTAACAAGACACATAAGATATACAAACTGATTTTGAGATACAAAGTAGATGTATGAAACGAGATTCCTGTTCTATTCCCCAGTCAACAAGCTAGTGATTTGCAACCAAAACCCTACATTACGTCAGAAGTATGATGAATCATGTTTTTGTTTACTCAGTTGTCTTATGCATACATTTAAAGGACATATTTTATTTACACAACGGTCGTAAATAAATAGAACTTGACCTGTTCAGCTTACTTAGGGCAGATAGGGATCTTGTGAAAATATGCGTTCGTACCATACAAAGAACACTACTCTTATTAGTTTTTTGTTCTCTATCAGTTTTTACACGTATTTTGATTGATGGTCATCCAAATGTTTTGATTTTATCTGCACTGAGACATAAGTTGTTGAAATGCGCATATGCAGAAACGAAATTCGCAGTAACTTAGGAATTTTGTTATTATAATAACTTCAAGCTGGTGTAAAACAGATTTTTTTTTTCAAGAAATTGGGACGCCTCCTCGCCCCTTTATTCCACTGATGGGTAGCTTTGTATTGTTTTAACCCTTGTCCGCCCGTCCGTATTGGGGTACATAGTTTGTCTGGGATATATCTCTTACATTATTTATGGTAGGAAGTTTTTTATTTTACAGATCATTTGCGCGTGTATTGTAGATGTGCCTTTTGGTACTGATTTCGATAGTGGTCCATTTTTCCGAAAAAAATGTTGTTGAACTTAGTATAGAGGGTACACAGTTCGTCCGGCCAAGATCTCCTACAGTTGTAATGGTAGGAAAATTTAATTTTGCAGATTACTTGTACGTATATTGAATATGTGCCTTTTGGTATTTATTTCAATTTCGGTGTATTTTTTTTTTTTTTTTCAAAAAATGAACATTGTTGAACTTGGTCGTTTTTTATTGAATTTTACATAGCGGGTACAGTTTGTCTTTGCAACTCCTCCTACAGTTTTGGTGTTAGCAAATTTTTGTTATACAGATTATTTGTACATATATTGAAGATGTGCCTTTTGGTATTGATTTAAGGGTGATTTATAAAAAATATACATAGTTGAACTTGGCCGTTTCTTGTGATTTTCTCATAGCGATTAGAGTATGTACGCCAAGACCTCCTATAGTTTTTATGGTAGGAAGTTTTTATTTCGTAGATCATATATACATATATTACAAATGTGCCTTTTAGTATTGATTTTGATTTCGGAACATTTTTCTAAATAATTTACATTGTTGAAGTTAGTCCTTTTTTTTAAGAATTAGACATACAGAGCGATATTTCGTCCGGGCAACCCCACCTACAGTTATGATGGAAGGACGTTTCTATTTTGCAGATCATTTGTACAACTATTAAAGTTACGTATTTATTTTAATTTTGATGTACCGCCGTGCGCGGTCCCGGCTTATGAATAGGCCCGCAGCATCCTCTGAGCTTGGAGTATGAGTCTTCCTAACAGAGGACCCCGAGGGAACCCCGGGATATAGAAATAGGTCTTAGTGTCTCCGGCTTGCGGGGTGTGACCCCTCCTAAACGGAGGCTGACCCCGAGGGTCCCGGGATATAGAAATAGGACCCACTCCGTGGTTGTGCGGGATTAATAAATACACAACCCATCTTTCGGATGGGATGTAAACTCATGTCCACGTGTTGGAAGAAATGCCACGCTTCCTGTACGTTAAAGAACCCTTGTAGCAAGCTCTTTTTGGGGTGGTCCGTAGGTGATCGGCTATAAGGCTAAATTCCCCGCCCTTGACGATTTCACCCTACCTTTCCAGTGGCAGTCAGAATTTCCCGTCCTATGGCCCTTTCCATACCCCAAAGTGATTATTCATTAACAAACATGTTCTCGTCGTGATATAGCTGAAATATTGCTGAGTAGACGTTAAACAATAATCAATCAATCAATAATTTTGATGTATTTTTATTTGAAAAATTAACTTTGTTCAACTTGGGAGTTTTTTTTTGCGAGAGGGTACACAGTAAAATATGTTTTTGCGGGGGCATCATATGTGGCTTACAGACTAAACAGAAATACTAAAAAACCACTTTTAAGTCTGTACCTTGTGCGGGGGCATGTCACCTTCTAGTTTTTTTTTTTATTATTTTCGTTCGAAAAAGATACCCTTTCACATTCTGATGTTCCTTCTAGTAATTCCGCCGTGCGCGGTCCCGGCTGAAGAATAGGCCCGCAGCATCCTCTGAGCTTGGAGTATGAGTCATCCTAACAGAGGCGACACGTTTGCCGTGTGTCGAGACCCGTGTCGATGGTTGAGGAGATCCTGGTAGGTGCGAGCCTGTGTTCAGACTCCCGCTACGGCCATAAAATACCCGTTGGGCTGAGAATACAGGATCAATATCTTACTTTGGCTCTGATATCATCTAGACGGGAGGTCGGATTGGCCCGGTCCGATCAATCGGCTGGTCACGCCAAGCCCTCCAGTATATCTTTCCAGCTTGAGTTTAAGTTAACCTGTGTGTAACATTTTTGTCTTGATTTAAACCATCAATACAGTGTAGGGGTACTGGAGAAGGCGGTGGCTCATGGGTCAATCAAGTAGTACGCTTTCCATCAGTGCCTGATGGTTACGCTCCACTTGAGTATACCATCTTTGGAACACTTGATACTTTCTGGTGGAGATCCCTAGAATCAAAGTATCGCCCCTGTTGGCACTCCGTGGTGGGTGGGTGACAAAGATGGTGAAATCTCCTTTCTTACTACATGGCACAACAAACCCCTCAAAACCAACCAGTTCCAAATAGAAAAAGAAAACTAGATAATTCTATTCCAGAGTTTGAAGATAACACTTGGACAAAATTTATTGTGTTGACAGGATCATCTGATAAGCAAATATC
>MJUU01005655.1:37191-67602 GCA_002080025.1 Modiolus philippinarum
GAAAAATTAATGCACAATCAACTATTAGATTTTTGGTAACTTGTTTCCTTTCTGAGGTACAGTACAGGCAGAGTCATGTGATAATAAATGTCCCTGTCGGACGTGTCCCAAACCCAAAAATCTGACAATTTATGAGGGATCATAAAATTGTCCTTCTGCTTCACTGATTTTAATTAGGTGTAGGTGATCAGTTTTATTACTTGTTTTAAATCTATTTTATATATTCAATTTGAAAACAGATAATAATTATTAAAAAAAAACTCAAAAGAAAAAAAAAAAATATTAGTTTTCTTTTTAATTTTTTTCTCTTATTTTTGTTATGCTTTTATTTTTTTTTTATATAAGACACATAATAATATAAGAAATTTCTTACTCTTTAACATTTTTTTATGACTTTGTTTTTTTTTTTTTATTTGTACTACAGTTTTTATATTTACATAGAAAATTGTAATATTCATTTGAAATTTTATTAATTGTGCATGTCAAATACATGTACATTATTTGTCATGTGTGTAATTAATATAATTGCATATTTTTGAAAATTTGAAATACAAAATCAAATAAATAGAAAACTTATCAAATTTTTGATTAATTTTAAACATTAGATAATTATCCATTATTATTTTTTTTTAATTCATTATAATTTAAAATTTATTTAAAATCTATTAAATGATTGTAGTTAAGGAAAAGGGTTATAATTGACTTTTCACTAAATCACCACACCAGTCAGGTACATTTATCTTTTTATGACCCATGTTTTATAGCCCTTAAGCTTCATTAACAGCAGGGGATTAGTCTGACTGGGACATCTGTCAGACATGTCTGACATCATGTCTGATTGGGATATTTATCATCATATGACCCTGCCTGTACTGTATGAGATGCCAAAATTGCAAATTTGAGGTTTACTCAATTTTTAACTTTTCATCGGATTTTGATGAGATTTATTTTTCATTGTATTCCTCTTAATATAAGCTTTCAATAATAAGTCAAAAGATTTCACTTAGCTCTTACAGTTACGGAGCTACAAGGGGTCAAAGGGGCTAGAATTGCAATTTTTCGAAATATGTGAAATACTTATTTTTCATCGGATTTTGATTGGATTTTTTCTTTGGATTCCTCCTGATACAATGTTTCTGTAGTATAACAACGGATTTGGCATTACTCTTTCTGTATCTGATCTACAAAGGTTCAAAAGGGCCTACAGCAATTTTTTGAAATAAATCACTGTAAGGATGGTAAGTTTATTTTTCATCAAATTCCATTGGATTTCTTTGTTTTGGAGTCCTCTTTCTGTAAGCTTTTGGTTGTATGTCAAAAGTTTTTGCGTAGCTCTAGCAATTTCTTAGCTACAAGGGTCAAATGAGCTAAAATTGCAATTTCAAAATATGTAAAAAAAAATGTTATTGAGTTTTAATGGGACCGTTTCTTCACTTTCCTCTTATCATATTCAGTTACAGTAGTATGTTGACCAGTTTGGCATACGTTTTGTACATGTACCTCTTACTATTTTCAATATATAGTAAAAATTATAAAGTTCTAATTTTTACTTTCCTTAGTTTGTGTGCAGCTAATTACTGGATCAAACTCTTAATTATGTCCATTTAATTACTGTATCAAGCTCTTTACTGTGTCCTCAACCATTTTGAATTAGTGTCACTTGCTCAAATTTCAGTGTTTGACATACCGAGGTCATATCATGCTGCGCTCGGCGTAACCCTTTATTTGGTTTGATCAATACAAGCTCAGTCTACTGAGCCTCTAGTTCACTAGTTAATGTGTACACATTCACTAATTTATTAAAGGTACATGCAACTTAAAGTACAAGAAACTGTATATGAAGTCTTCTTCAGGCGAATACATTTTTGTAGGTTGGTTCGATTCCAACAGGAGACAAATATTATCTTATACCATCAGTCCGTACATGTATGGTAAAGGTAAATAACATTAATTTTTACATGTAGACATTATATTAAAGTTGGAGTATGCATTTCAATTTTTTTCATGAGTCATGTTTAATATTAGTATTTTGGGGCATTTTCTGAATTTCATGAATCATATCACAAAAAGGCTTTTTAATGGACCATGTTTTACCTCCCTCAAATCCTCAACAGCTATACAAACTTAACGGTTAAAAAGCTAAAGACATTTGACAGGTACATGTCAATTATCATCTCAGCTGATACCTTGTAATTGCCTGTTTTATGATAATAAAAAGTAATAAACAAACAAATGGAATAAAAAAAGTCTTCATAACTGCAATAGTAATACATTTGTTACACTGGTAAAACATTGATGTTTGGAAAAAAAATAAAATCTTTTGTCAATGAGTGTCTGCTATAGGGGGTATAAAAAATCATGGTTTTTGTTCATTCTTCTATCTGTTTGTTATTCCATCGGCCATAGGGTTACATGTTCATGTACATACTTAGTGGCGACAACACCTAGACCACTGTTTGAAACTCACTGAAACTTCCACAGACAACTCAGTACATAATGCCATTGTGCTGCACCAGTTATTTAGAAATTTGATTTGATTTTTGCTTTTCTTTCTTTTTATTTTGATTTCTGGAATCAAATTTGGAGCCCTAGAGTACACACATTATGTGAGAAGAACTCCTCCAGTACCACTGAGATAAATTCTGTGAAACTTTCACAGAATTGTCAGGGCATATTGCCATTGTGCACCAGCTACTTTAAAACTTGATTTGACTTGATTTTTGTTGTTGACTTTTTTCTTCTGGAATCAAATGGGGAGCAGGGATATATATTAAATATTTTGGCCTACACAATATCAAGATATACCCCTCTCATCAAATGTAGTGACTGTTTTATAGCCTTTTTATAAGGGCCCCTCATGAAATAGCTCTATGTTGTATGATAATTTGAAATAACCTTCACAAATTTTATAAGTTGTATGCACAGAATTAAACTAAATCAAAGGTAGGTCTCTTTCTATTTTGAGGAAAATATTTGGTTAATGGTCTTTCAAATGTTTTGATATGATCTGCACTGAAGAGATTGAGACATAATAATTCAAACTGGCCATATGCATAAACCAAATTTGCAGAAACTTAGGTATATTGTTATTTATAAATGTGCATATGAAATTCGCCAAACAGTTTTTTTTGGACACAAAAGGTGGAGGGGTGGGCCCTTTTCTGACTTTGTCAGTAACCTAGTTGTTTTTACTTATGATGAATAACCAAAAACAAAAACAAAAAACAAAATTCGTGATTTAATGTACCATGAGGAAAGAAATGACATTCACCATGAATTTATTTTCATACTATCAAAAAGGAAGAGACATGATCTACCTAAACATAAGTGTACATACATTCAATGATAGAGATATTTAAATGTTAATTGCTTTTTCAAATTTTCAAATTCGGGTAAAGTGGTGTTATCTTTTTCTCTAATGATAAATGATAAACACCGAGAATTGCATTCTTATAGACTTTGCGGGAAATAACACAGGGCTTTATTCAACAGATGTGGAATATGAAAATTTATTCACCCTGTCATAACCAGAATATCATTATCACATTATGCAGGTGTTCAAATTTGAGAAAAGGGACTGCTCTGCTTTTAGGCAACACAGCCGAATATTTGTTTTTTCTGTAAGGCCGTTTTTTTTTTTTTTTTTTTTTTTTTTTTTTTTAATTTTACGAACCCTCATACCTTAAAAACTTAGGCCGAAATTTGAATTAAAAAAAAATGCTTTTTGAATTTTTTTTCCACCATACAAATATTTGTTCTATTATTCAATAAAATTTCTATTATCTTAATTCAAATTACAGTTTTTTTGCCCGACCTAATTTTTTCTAGAATTTTATTTTATATTCAGCTTGTCCTTCCTCCTACCCACCAACATTTAGGAAAAAGGTCGTAAAACAAAATTAAAAAATAAAGCAGTGGCCTTAACAACTAAAGGGGGAAATAAATAGAAAAGGATATGGAAAATCTTCTTTGATGTATTTACAACCGTATTGTTGGCCACATTGTTGAATAGTTTTACCCTTTCAAAATATGTTGAGCCCTTTACCCTTATAGCATGTACAGGGTACTATTACACAGTTGTTACTGATGATAAATACAACCTTTCCGAAAACAATATAGTGCTAAAACCTTTTACAACATAGCAGAAACAAAGTTTTAATCAAAGCAATGCAAATGAATCAAAGTACTACAGGTTTGTTTTATAAGCAAGTTATGTTTTTGTGTACTGATAAATCGATCATCTTGCATGATCAACCAAAAATGAAAAAAAAATCATATAGGTCCTTCAGATGTTCTGTGTTCAACTCTTTATTGAAATGTAACGCTGTGTAGTCGCCATTTATCAAATACAAATTTGAACATTGTCCTAGTTTCATGTTATTTGCGGCCACAGTATCCATCCCAGTTCCCGTTTCTCAGGCTAAAATATAACCGAAGGCTGCCAGTTGTATGACAGAACGCAAGGGTTTGACTTTGAAAATCTCTGAAGGAACTTTTTGTGTTAAACAGAACTAATAAGAAAAAGAAGGGAAACGGGGAATGTGTCAAAGAGACAACGACCCTAAGGGGAGCAATAACAACTCAAAGCCACCATAAGATCTTCAATGAACGTTGAGGAAACCCCACATCCAATAATGTCTATTCAGAATTTAATTAAAATAATTTTGATTGAATTTACCGTCATTCAAAGAGTTTAGATTAATTATTATAAGTTTCGTTTTTTTTTCAACAAATTTGCAATTTTTATCAATTCTCACATTAGCCAATCAAATCAACATAATATGAGCGAAATACACGATTGAAATGATGTAATTTCAATATAGATGTTCCGTGTATAGCGTGTATGTATGCAATTTATCGTTTGAAGCATGTATGAATGCAACGATTCGTTTGAAACGTGTAATTTATTCCGTTTTCCGTTCGTTCCACTCGCGTGTACATTCCGTTCGCGTTCCGTTCATGTTGTAACTTTGAGCGTTTAACCAACTGTAAGTGTTAATTATTGTATTTTCATTACAGCTATATGTACTACTTAGGTTATAAGGTAAATCCATGCTCATTTTTTTTTTTTGAAACAAGGTGTGGAATTGGATGTGAAAGTTATTAGTGCATTTGCCATAGAAACCAAGCAAGAAACCGATTATTTTAAGAAGAAAAAATGACTTCAGCAATATGTATAAACTTATTTACAAGGGGAACCACTGCCCATTTTTTTTTCTTGAGGGAGTCTCGTAATGCCGTTAAATCCGATATGGGAGTTTTTTTGGGAGACTTTCGTGTTTTGCATGCGATCACAGTTATCACTTGTTAAGTTTCCCAAACGAAGATTGGGGAGACGTATTGTTTTTTTATAAATTCTTATTATTAAGTCTTTCAAACGAAGTTGGCAGACTTATTGTTTTTGATGCGTTTCTTGTTATTATTATTCCGCTTTATATCTTTATTCTCGTCCGGATGAACTTGTCCTGACCAGATCTCAGTGACTATTTGACCTATAAATAAAAAAAATTGTGGGATAGTGGCCCCATATATCTAACTGTGCTTTTGAATGGGGATAATAAAGGGTACATTTTGGGCTAAAAAAGGGGTGGGGTCTGCAATCCTAACCCTATGGGAAAATGAAATTTTGGATATTTTTCACCCTATTTCTCACTACATCTCAAAAACTTTTAATACAAGCTTCATGAAACTGCATAGAAAAGGTATTTGTAATGCAATAAAGGGTTCTACAGCATTGGAACTTTCAAAATAATTTCAAATTGAAATTTTGATAAAATAGTAGTTTATGCTAGTGATAGTATTTTGATTACAGCAATACATATCATAAATGTTATAAGGGGACCCCTGCCCAGCAAAAGAGCATTTGGTTGCCATGGAAACATAGCCGGAAACAATTTTTGTAGAATATTGACTCTTCTGATAAAAAAAGGAATTTTAAGAAATATGTATAACCTAGGTTATAAGGGGAACCCCTACCAAAATTTTCTTTTGATAGAGGTCTGAAATTGGGTTTAATGGATATAAGAGCATTTGGTTGCCATGAAAACAGAACCAGAAATTTATTATTTTTTTCTTGACAAATCAGGATTTCTGATAGAAAAGAAGGATCTTTGAGAAATATGTATTACATAGCTTATAAATGGAATCCCTCCCCATTTTTTGGAAAGGGTCTGAAATAGGTTGTAATGGTCAACAGAGCACTTGTTTGCCATAGAAACAAAAAATAGAAACATATTTTTTTTTTGGTTGAAAAATTGGGTTTTCTGATAAAAAAGGACTTTTGAGAAATATGAATTACATAGGTTATAAGGGGAACCCCTTCCAAAATTTTCTTTGGAAAGAGGTCTGAAATAGTTTTTAATGGACAAAAAAGCATTTAGTTGCCATGAAATCAAAACCAGAAACTTTCTTTTTTTAAATCAGGTTTTTTTTATCAAAAGAAGGAATTTTGAGAAATATGAATTACATAGCTAATAAGGGGAACCTCTGCCGATATTTTTTTTTTGGAAAGGGTAATGGACAGAAAACGCTTGATTGCCATAGAAACAAAAACAAAAATTTTTTTGGTTGAAAAATTGAGTTTTCTGATAAAAAAAGAAATTTTGAGAAATATGAATTACATACGTTATAAGGGGAACCCATAATCAAATTTTCTTTGGAAAGAGATCTGAAATGTGGTGTAATGGACATTTGATAGCCATGGTTACAAAATCAGAATTTTATTATTTTTTTTTTAAAGATGTTTTCTTTTAAAAAAAAAGGAATTTTGAAAGATATGGTACTCATAGTTTATTAGGGGAACCCCTGCCGATTTTGTTTTTCTTTTTTTTTGGAAATGGTTTGAAATTTCGTATAATCGACAAATAGCACTTGTTTACCATAAAAAAAAAACCTAATATTTGGTTGAAAGATTGAGTTTCCTGATATAAAAAGGAATTTTGAGAAAAAGGAATTACATAGGTTATAAGGGGAACCACTGGCAAAAGTTTCATTGGAAAGAGGTCTGAAATAGGGTTTAATTGACAAAAGAGTATTTGGTTGCAATGAAAACAAAACAAGAAACTTATTTTTTTTAAATCAGGTTTTATGATAAAAAAGAAGGAATGTTGAGAAATATGTATTACATAGCTTATAAGGGGAACTCCTGTTCAAGTTGTTTTTGAAAGGGTCTAAAATTGGGTGTAATGGACAATAGAGGACTTTTTTCCCATGGAAAAAAAAAACATGAACATATTTTTTGGCAGAAAAATTGAGTTTTCTGATAAAAAATAGGAATATTGAGAAATATTGGTTGTAAGGGGGACCCCTGCCTAAATTTATTTTTTGAGGATGTTTTGTAATGTCTTGAAATCCAATATGGGAGTTCGTTTGGGAGACTTTTGTGTATCGCTTGCGAACACATTTATCACTTGTTATTATTAAGTCTCCAAAATGAAGTTGGGAGACTTATTGTTTTTGTTGCATTTCTTATTAAGTCTCCCAAAAGAAGTTTGGAGACTTATTGTTATTGTCCCGTTTCTTCTTATTATTATTCTTCTTTCCCTCTCTTCTCGTCGCAATGAACTTGTCCGAACCATATCTCAAAGACCATTATATCTACAGCTTTCATTTTTTTTTAGGATATTAGCTCCATGTATCTAAATGTGTAATAATCTAAGACAAATTATAGAGAGTCCATTAAGGGTACATATGGGGGTTCAAAAAGGGGTGGGGTCGTCCTATAGTAAATCTATTGGAAATTGAAATTTTGATTTTTTTTTTCACTGCAACTCAAAAACTATTTACACCAGCTGCTTTAAAATTCATAAGAAGGTTGTGTGTGATGTCAGATAAAGATTAACAAAATTTTTAATTTAAGAATTAGTACGGTTGCCATGAAAACCATGCCAAAAAATGAAATTTTGAGAAAATAGTATTTATTGTTGATTATTGTATTTCTATTACAGCTATATGTATTACATAGGTTAAAAGGGGAACTCATGTCCATTTTTTTTTTGAAATAGGTTTAAAATTTGTTTTAATGGATAATGGATAGTGGAGTATTTGGTTGCCATTGAAACCAAGCCAGAAAGCTATAATTTTGAGAACAACATTTTTTCTGCTGTGCGTACTGTTTAAGATTTCAACTATATGTATGAAGTAAATTATTAGAGGGACCCTTGCTCTTTTTTTTTTTGAAAGGGGGTTTCATGATTCCCAGGAAACCGATATGGGAGTTCGTTTGGGAGACTTTTGTGTTTCGCTTGCGAGCACAGTTTTAACTTGTTATGTCGCCTCAGACGTAGTCGGGACGACATTTTTTTTTTTGGTCCGTTTCTTTACTATTATTATTATTAAGTCTACTAAACGAAGTTGGGAGACTTATTGTTTTTGTTGCGTTTCTTATTATTAAGTCTCCCAAACGAAGTTTGGGGACACTTATTGTTTTTACTCAATTCTTATTAAGTCCCATAAACGAAGTGTGTGGATACTTATTGTTTTTGCTGTGTATCTTATTATTATTCTTATTAAAGTCTTTCACGACCTTGGTCGTAAAGACCTTATTGTTATTCTTCGGATTATTATTATTATTATTATTCTTATTGTTATTCTTTTTCTTCTGCCGCTTGCTCCCACAAAACTACGCGACATATAACTTCGCTTATAAGTTATTATTGATCACAAAGTTAACCGCTCGAAAAAATCACAACTTGGATGCTTGCCTATTTTTAGTTGCGGAGTTATCTCCCCAGGTCCAAAAACCTTGTTATCGATCTATCTTAAAAACCGTAAAAGTTAGCTGAAGAATTGTAATTGGAAAAATGTTCAGAATGTCAAGATGGAACTTTGTTACATTTTGACCGAAATCATGCGGCTTGTTTTTTTTTCGAGTTATTCCCCCTGAAAGATTCTGACTTTCCGGACTATTTTTTTTTTCTCCAAAAACGTAAGTCCTAGAGACATGGGACTTTGGCCATTAATCCTAAATGACATATGGTACATCCAAAAATGCCAAGGTCAAAGGTCATATTCGACTTTTATCGGTGACCTTTGACCTTGTTATCGGGCTATCTCATAAACCATAAAAGATAGCTGATTAAATGTAATGACAAAAATACTCATTGTAGTAAGACGCAACTTTGTTACATTTGGTTCGAAAAGATTTGACGACTCTTTCTTTGAGTTATCGCCATTTAAAAATTTGAAAATTCCGTTATTGCGCAATACACCTATGTTACATTTCGTAGAGATCTGAGACTAGTACCTTTAAGTTTTGCAAGGCTTGACCTTCAAAATGGTCTCAAGGTCAAATGTCAATTTTGACTTTGACCTTTGATCTTAAACCTTGTTATCGCTTCAACTCGTAAACCGTAATCGATGGCTGAAAACATATAATGGGAAACTGTTCATTATCATGAGACGCAACTTTGTTATATTTGGTCCAAAGAGATTCGACAACTCCTTATATGAGTTATTGCCCTTTGAAAGATTTTAAGATTCTGTTAATGCTAAATACTCCAAAATGATAAGTCGTAGAGACCGGAAACGTTCACCATTTTTCATAAGTCATATATGGCCATCTAAAAATGTCAAGGTTAAAGGTCACCGGTCAAGGTCACCGATGACATTAAGCCTTGTTATCGCTTCAACTCGTAAACCGTAATAGATGGCTTAAAACATATAAAGGAAAAAAAATATTCCTTATCATGAGACGCAACTTTGTTATGTTTGGTTCAAAGAGATTCGATGACCCTTTAAATGAGTTATTGCCCTTTGAAAGATTTTAAGATTCTGTTAATGCTAAATACTCACAATTGATAAGCCGAAGAGACCTGAAACCTTCACCATTGTTCATAAGTCATATCTGGCCATCTAAAAATGTCAAGGTCAAAGGTCACCGGTCAAGGTCACTAATGACCTTAAGCCTTGTTATCGCTTCAACTTGTAAACCGTAATAGATGGCTGAAAACATATAATCGGAAAATGTTCATTATCATGAGACGCAACTTTGTTATATTTGGTCCGAAGAGATTCGACGACTCTTTTTGTGACTGATTGCTCTTTGAAAGATTTTGTGTTTCCGTTAATGCTTAATACTCCCAAACAAAAAGTTGTAGAGACCTGAAACCTTCACCATTGTTATTCACTTATATATGGCCATCTTAAAATATCAAGGTCAAAGGTCATCGGTCAAGATCACTGATGATCTTAAACCTTGTAATTGCTTAAACTCGTAAACTGTAAGAGATAGGTGATCAAATGCATGTATGATGAAAATGTTTGTTTCATTGAGGTCTACATCCAATACTGGAGTCCAAAATAATTTGACCATTCATTTTGGAGCTATGACCCAAAAACCATTTTTCGAGGTCCGATTTTAGGGATTTTTGCTTATATCTCAAAAACTATCAAAGATACAACGAAACTAGAAGAAGATAAAATGTTCAGTTCAATATGACCGACAAAATGGGCTTAAGGTCAAAAACATTATTTGCCATAAAGTCCTTAGCAACCATAAGCAAAAAGTTTTGTAATATTGTATAGATGAGCTTGCCAACCGGAAGTGACTTTCATGTCCTTAGCAACACGCTATTTTTTTCGAAAAAAGTCCTTAGCAACCGTTGACCAAAAGACTAATAAAAGTCAGAACTTTTGTTTGTATTACATTTTTGACCGAAATTGACAACAAAATCAAATTCAAACATGTAATCATGGTGAAAACTGGTGAAAGACCTTGCAATTGTTTCTGAACAATTGACTTTTTAAGTATTATTATTCTTATTCTTTTTCTTCCGTCTTCCGCCTCAAGTTTGTCCACTCGATTTCTCGGACACCATTGATTCAAACTTCGTGAAACTTGACAAGAACATAGATACTGATGCCTAAATGGTCTTTTTGGTTTTTGAATTTTCAAAATGTCGACCGCTGCCGTGGAAATGGTTAAAAAGGCGGGAAAAACAAAGTGCTCAGAATTAGATGAAATTTTACAGGAAGGTTGCCTAACATGTGAATATTAGGTTTCTGGTCTCCAAGACTTCGAAATTGCGACGGTTGCCATGGAAACTGACAAAAGGCGGGAAAATCAAAATGTTCGGAATTGGATGAAATTTTACAGGAAGGTTGTTTAACATATGTAGAACAGGTTTCAGGATTAACTCCCTCCATCGTAGTTTTGTCCTTAGCTGTATTTGATATTACTGATTATTCGGATTTCGTTTGGTTTTATGGATTTTATATATTTTTTGAAATTATGGATTTCCTTTGTTTCGGTTCTAGTGCTGCTGATGAGGAATAAATTTCCGAAATGGCCATACAGCTCATTGAAATTAATGCAGTTAGAGTTAACATATGTGTTATGGTCTCATGTTCATTTACTCCATATCCTTTCGTAAAATATTCTGGTATCCAAGACTTCAAAATGACGACGGTTGCCATGGAAACGAACAAAAATTTGGGAAAATCAAAGTATTCAGAATTGGATGAAATTTTATGGGAAGGTTGTCTTACATGAGTAAGATCAAAATCTGGTCTCCAAGACTTAAAAATGGCGACGGTTGCCATGGAAACGGACATAAGGCGGGAAAATAAAGGTCCTCAGAATTGAATGAAAGGTTCAAGATTGTCTATATAAAATGTGCACGTTCCGTCTGAAGCATTCGATTTCTGATATGGGAGTTCGTTTGGGAGACTTCTTGTGTTTGCATCCAAACACAATTAATACTAGTTATACTTCTTGTTCTTCTTCTTGTCTTTCCGCCTTAAAATTTGTCTGCAAGTTTTCTCAAAGACTACTGCTTGGATCTTTACCAAACTTCATAGGAGGACGGACCCTTATGTAAGGATATGCAGTCCAGTCTTGGAATTATCAAAATGGCACAGGTTGCCATGGAAACGGCAAAAAAGGCGGGAAAATCAAAGTGCTCGGAATTGGATAAAAATTTACAGGAAGCTTGTTTCGGACATGGAGAATAGGTTTCCGGTGTCCAAGACTTCAATATGGCATCGATTGACATGGAAACGGTAAAAAAGCGGGTAAATTTAAGTGTTCAGAATTGGATGAAAAATTACAGGAAGCTTGCTTAGGACATGGGGAAAATCTTTCCAGTGTCCAAGACTTCAATATGGCTCCGGTTGCCATGGAAACCGCAAAAAGGCGGGAAAATCAAAGTGCTCAGAATTGGATGGAAATGTACAGGGAGCTTGCTAAGGACATGGGCATAAGGTTTCCAGTATCCAAGACTTCAATATGGCACCGGTTGCCATGGAAACGGCAAAAAAGGCAAGAAAATCAAAGTGCACAGAATTGAATGAAAATTTACAGGAAGGTTGCTTAGGATATGGGGAAAAGGTTTCCCTTGTTTAAGACCTCAAAATGGTATCCGTTGCCTTGGAAACAAAAAAAAAGCGGGAAAATTGAAAATGCTCAGAATTTAATGAAACTCTACAGATAGGTTGCCTACGATGTGTGGAAGGCATTTGTAGTCCGGATTTCTGATTTGGGAGTTTGCTTGGGAGACTTTTGTATCAGTATTCTGATACAGTTATATTTTTTTTTATTTTTCTTCCATCCTTCTTTATTCCGGTCGCAATGAACTTGTCCGAACCAGATGTCAGAGACCATAACACCTAAAGCTCTGAAACTTTGTAAGATGTTAGCCCATATATCTAGATGTGCAATCAGGAAAAAAATGTCCAGGAGGTGTCCATTTGGGGTACATTTAGGGGTCTCAAAAGGGATGGGGTTGTTCAATGTTTACCCTATTAGAAAATGAAATTTTGAATGTTTTGCACCATATTTCTAACTGTATCTCAAAAACTGTTAATACTAGCTCGATGAAACTTCGTAAGAAAGATGTGTATCATGTAAAAAAAGAGTTTTATGGTATTGGAAATTTCAAAATAACAATGGTTGCCATGGAAACCATGCAAAAAATTGGAGAAAAATGTATTTTCTGCTTATAATTGTATTTTGATTACAGCATTATGTATTATTTAGATTATAAGGGGAACCCCTATTCAATTTTTAAGAGGGTTTAAAATTGATTGTAATGGATGGTAATGGATGGGGAAATTTTGAAAATTACGATGGTTGGTATGGAAACCATGCAAAAACAAAAATTTTCTGCCTATATTTGTATTTGATTACAGCAATATGTATTACTTAGATTATAAGGGGGACCCCACCCAATTTTTTTGGAAGGGGGGTTTATATTGATTGTAATAGATGGAGAAATTTCAAAGTTATGATGGTTGCCATGGAAACCATGCAAAAAATTGGAAATTTTGAGAAAATTGTATTTTTTGCTTATAATTGTATTTTGATTACAGGAATATGTATTACTTATATTATAAGGGGAACCCCTGCCCAAATTTTTTTTGAAAGGAGTCTCCTAATGCCCAAAAATCCGATATGGGAGTTCGTTTCGGAGACTTTTGTATTTCGCTGTGCGAACACAATAATAAATTGTTCATTATTGTTTCTTTCTTCCACCTCTTTTTGTCCGGCTTATATCTCAATAATGCCGTGACAGAAATCATTCATATTTGGTACAAAGTTGGATCACTATCTGGAAGGGTGCATGGGGGAACATTTTTTTAAAAACAGCCGCCATTTTCAAGATGGCTACCAAAATACGAAAAATTCGAATTTCGTCCAATTTTAACAAAAATTGAAATGTTCTCAATCATGCTTCAATGGAATTCAATTTGGAACATTTGGTTCTACATGCAGGGCTTTTATACATCAGGACATTTCACATCCAAACTTCTATGGCAATACCATTTACAAAGCGCATAAACTCAAAAATTGTCCTTCAAAACTTATTTATCTGTTGAACAAACTTATTCTTAAAGGACAATCTCAAAAAATACCCTCTAGAAGTGATTTGTTTCAAAAATTTCCATATTTGAAGTGTCTCGAAATAATTTCAATGTTTGCGATATAAACTTGTCGTCATGTTTTGGGAAAATAATATCTGATTACTAGAGTATTTAATGTGAAATGAGAAAACAATCTCCAAAAATAACCTCTAGAAGTAATTTGTGTCAAACATTTCCATATTTGAAGTGTTTCGAAATAATTTCAATGTTTGCGATATAAACTTGTCGTCAAGTTTTGGGAAATTAATATCTGATTACTAGAGTATTGAATGTGAAATGAGAACAAAATCTCCAAAAACACCCCCTATAAGTGATTTGTTTCAATAATTTCCATATTTGAAGTGTTTCGAAATGAATTCAATGTTTGCGATATAAACTTTTAGTAAAGTTTTGGAAAAATAATATTTGATTAATATAATTTTGAATGTGAAATGACAATAGAATTTCCAAAAATACCCTCTAGAAGTAATTTGTTCAATAATTTCCATTTTTGAAGTATTTCGAAATTATTTCAGTGTTTGCGATATAATCTTTTAGTTACGTTTTGGAAAAATAATATCAAATATATAGAAGTTTGAATGTGAAATGACAATACACTTCTGCATCATACCCCATGAATACCCCTTGAACACACCATGAAATAAACCCATGAAAAAAAACAATGAAAACCTATTAAAAGCGACCAAATTAATGGCAACAAATAAATTACAAAACCAATAAAGATACCTTTAAAGCCATTAATTACCCCATTAACTGGTCCTGGTCACGATGGTCACTAGACTTGGTCCATTTTAATGGGAAAAAATCAATGGCCATTACTTCAAATTTATTTTTGGCCATTAAATAACTATAAAGTAATGATCATTAATAAAAAGGAAAAATATCGTGGCCATCAGATATATAATAGGTTAATGGCCTTTAATTTAACTGGGAAAAATAACAACCATTAAAAACCCCATGAATTTGTGAATAAGTAATGGGGCCATCAAACAATGAGTTCGAATATCATGGAAATTTAATTTTTAATGCCCATTAATAATGTTGAATTAATGGCTGTTAAACAATGTTTTAATACATTTATTTGATGACTATTATATATTAAACAAATATTTGATGGCCATTAGAACACTCTTTTTTAAAAATGGAAAATGGTAATTGACATTATTATAAATAAATCAAAAACCAGCCACACTCAACTCTTTTATTTTTTGGCCACCATCCAATGTTTAGAAAATTTGGAACAATTGTATGGTGCAGTGGCTTAATTCCCGATTTTCGTAAGACGGGACCACGCTGTCATTTAGCTATTTTTGAAGGAGTTGTTTCTCTTGTTGGCAAGTACCACAACAACAGCAAAACTGAGGAAAATTATCCGTTTTTTCAAGAAAATGCAAAATATCTGGCCAAAAAGAAAAAAGAATGACCAAATGGGGGATTAAAACAATACTTAAGAAATCTATAAACGAAGTTATTTTGAACCCTCAGTTATTTTTTTTAATTTAATTAGTCTCATGACTGACAAGTTAGTCGTATGCATCCCATACAATTCACTTTGCAAGGTCCAAAGAGACGTGACTTTTGAATTATTGATACCGTGCCACAAAAAAAAAAAAAAAAATGAACCGGAGTTGGTCCCGGTTTACGGAAATACCGAATAAAAACATGTTGAAACTAGGGAATTACAAACAGATATTAAACTTATGTTTTATTAAAAAAACTGTACTGTTCCCATTTATTACTTTAAAATGACTTAATCATGACTACATTTGAGTAACATCTGTCCTTTATTCTTCGATTTTCGATCCTAATTCTACAAGGTATGTAATGATAGTTATATTGAACATAATCATCTGTACAAATTAATGTATTGATTTATTTTCTGGAAATAAACTGATATTCAAAATAATGCTTGTTCAATTATGATTACATGCCAGATGTATTTTTTAATATATCACTTCTCTAATCAGTATTTATTGAGATAAAGCTCTACATGTAATGAATATTCAATGAACCATGACAATTAATCCAGAAAGTGAAATATATATACCCCCTCCCACCTGAACTTCTTTTTATGGGAGGACAGGTATAAAGCACGGTTGAACGTCAATGAAATGTAGCCAAGGCCTAGCAAATGTAGAGTAAAATGAAAATAACGGGTGTTCCATGGAACACTTGTGTCGCTTGCACTAGAGCAGAGCCATTTTTGACTAAGTTAACCTCTAAAATTTGTAAAATTATAATTTCAAGTAGGTGCACGACTAGATCAGAAGAAACAAGGTGTGTTTTTTGAAACACTTATGCCCCAAGTGAACATTTACCATATTCAACAATAGTTGATGTGTTTCTGTAGTAAAAATCTGGTACATTTGTATCAATTGAAAAGTTAAATCATAACAAATGATGACTATAATTGGATGCATACACAAAAGTCACCAAAATGATCCACTCCAGTCATTATCCAAACATAATAAAGAAAACAATTTCCCTTTTCTATGAACATTTATAATTAAACTATTGTGTTTATATATATTAGTGTTATCAGTACTCTGATCAAGATTTGATTGCATCAGGAATATTTGTTTATGTTACATTGATACAGAAGAGTCTATTTATAGTTATTAAAAATAAAACTATTCAATAAAAGATCTATTTAAGCATTTCAAAAACCAGAAAAGAAGAAATGAATTACATCAGTCAATTTCTAATAGATGTGTTTAATAACACCCCTATTCAGTGATATATATACAATGTCTATATACATATATTCATACATATATCTTCCTCACGCAAAGCTCTGTCCTTAGCTGATTTTGGCTTTACATTTAGATCATATTGGTTATTGTTCTCTATCAGTTTTTAAACATCTTTGAGTTGATGGTCTTCCAAACGCTTAGATTTTATCTGCACTGATGAGACATGAGTTGTCGAAATGCGCATATGCAGAAAGTAAATTCACAGTAACTTCGGTATTTAGTCATTTGTTACCACTGGGTCGATGCCACTGCTGGTGGACTGTTAGTCCCCGAGGGTATTCACCAGCCCAGTAGTCAGTACTTCGGTGCTGACCCGAAAGCCGATTATTTTTGGAACCTTGCAAAATCTAAATTTTTGTAAATTTTATTTAAAACTAAGGAGTATCTCCCTCACGCAAAGCTCTGTCCTTAGCTGATTTTGGCTTTACATTTAGATCATTTTGGTTATTTGTTCTCTATCAGTTTTTAAAAATCTTTGAGTTTATGGTCTTCCAAACGTTTAGATTTTATCTGCACTGATGAGACATGCGTTGTCGAAAAGCGCATATGCAGAAAGTAAATTCACAGTGACGTCGATATTTAGTTATTTCATACCTGTAATAAGACATATTGAAAAATAGTAAGCATAAGTAAAATTTGGCCATCTATGAAATACAAAACCCTGTATCTAACTATTCAAATGGTATACATTAATCACGAAGTTGATGTCTGACACACCTGAATTCGATCAGCACAATATGGAACCTGTATTAAAGTCACATACACAAATGGCTGTGATTTGAAGCTGCTGAGAAAAGTGTTACGAAAAATTTTAATATTGACAGTACTTGCTGAAAATATTCAAAGTCGGTAAACAGGAAGTAGTTGTGTGACAGACCTAAATTCGATAAGCGCAATATGAAACCCCATACAAAATTTCAAGTGGTTGTGAATTGCAGTTGCTGTGAAAAGTGTTACAGTGGGACGGACAACAACGACGACGACGCCGCGAGACGACTAAAGTGATCCCTATATGTCGCCACACACTGCGTGTGCAGGCGACACAATAAAGTGGATAAACTCTAATTTTAGCCGTTTTGCATTACTAGTGATTAAAAAAGTTATTAAAATTCTGATGATTACGCATTATGTGAATTTTTAAGAAATAATGAAACCCTGACTTCCTGGAGATGATTCGTTGTCATTGCATTTGAATATTACTAAATTAAGTCGAAATCCAATGAAAAATGAATGTCAACAATCCTGTGATGTTTGATTGAAATCCGATTAAAGATATGGGAGAATTATATTAGCGTCCATAAACTTAATTTATTAAATTCTATGTGAAAAAGGGGCATAACTCCCACAAAAATCGGCTAATCAATCTAGGCAGACAATATGCACAACTAGGCATGACGGTCAACAATCTTGTAAAAATTGACTGGACCAACAGACAGACAGAAACCAGTTTACCGTAATATGCCATGTCAAAGACGGGCCTTTAAAGCAATTTCTGTCCAATCAGCAAAAGGATACAGGGTAATATATCTTCTATTTGCTCTTTTTATTAGATCTTTTCTGTCGATCTTTTTCCATATAGTCTTTTGATTTGTCATTCCTGTTAACTAGTTCTTATATCTGTCAGTGTTGTGCAATATAGTTCTTTTATCTGTTACTATTGTCAAGTAGTTCTTATTAATCTTATATATGTCGGTCTTGAGATCAGTAGTTTTTATATCTGTCAATCTGTTGCTTTCTTTCAATTTACCAAGGACTGGAACCTGAAAAAAATCACAAAGTATCTTGCTCATATAGATCATTTTGCTCAGAAACATATTGATATAAAGATAGGAACTCAAAATAAGAATACTGACGAAGCCAGGAAGGGTCTGTTTATCATACTATAGGAAAACGGGATATATAAAGGGGAGGTTTGGGTACCCATAACCGGTTTAACCCTACAACTGGCTTTTACTAATACCGATACCAAGTTAGGCTATCCAGAGTTCCTATCGTTATTTATGTTTGTCTCTTGTTTTCATTATTGTTTTTCTGGTGCAGTTTGTAAATTATGGCATAATGGGATTGTAGTTCCTGGCCATTGTAGGTGTTTGCTGTTATCCTGCTTTTTGTAATCATA
The DNA here is from genome assembly GCA_002080025.1 of Modiolus philippinarum. NCBI lineage: Eukaryota > Metazoa > Mollusca > Bivalvia > Mytilida > Modiolidae > Modiolus > Modiolus philippinarum. The sequence continues at coordinate 55,924 of MJUU01005655.1, forward strand.
GTATTGATTTAAACAGTAAGTACCAGACCAGCATTGCATTGGAATTGTAAATCACATAGAAAAAACAACTCGTCAAGCTTCAGACTAAATAATAATTTATTCCAACTAATAAGATAACATTTAAAAATGAAAACCGAAATATCTGACAAACAAGAATTGGTCGAAAATTGATAACATAATAAAAGAAATAACTTTCAAGCTTCAGATCAAATTTCAAGTCAATTCCATTAATAAAGCCAAGGAATCTTTGATCGAAAAAAATTGCAACTTTTCACTGGCAGACTCTGACAGACAGAAAAATGGGCCACTTGAAATTATGGGGCATCTCTATCTTGAAGAGTGACAATATTAATTGACAACCTAGACAAATGCTATAGGCATTTGCAAATCAGTTATTCTGACACGCGTGTACCTACTCGTAGTGTTCCGATGATCGAGTATAATCGAACATCGATCAATTTTAAATATGAAACTGACTTTAACTGAGTAATCATTTACAAATTCCAATAATCGATAATCGGATCCCACTAAAATGTTACAAGAATGTCAAACATTTTTAAGAAAAAAAAATCTATCTGATAAAAATCGGAAAAAATACTAAGAAATGTTTTGTAACAAATTCTCGAATGTAACATATTGAATAGAATTTTTCTCAATATCCCACTATTGTATGTGTCATCTAAATGGAATTAATTAACACTACATGAATTACTTCTTATCAATACAACATGTCATTCATATTTTCAAATGGACAGCGAAACTCAACATTTTGAAATGCATGCAGTGCAAAGCTTAAGTAATACAAGCAAAGCAAACATGGTTAAAACCATACTCGATAGCTTTCTATAAATTCCGATTTTAATCGATAATCGAATTTGAAGAATTCATTCATTTATTCCAGTGTTTCCGTTAACACAAATATGTGAGTCAATAATGCACACACAAAAAAAAAATAAATACGCTAAAGAATTTGTGGTGACGCAGAAAAATCAAAAAGAATAAATCTTCTATTTTAAATCGAAATTCGTATAGAAAGTCTGTAAAGAAAATGGATAAATAGAAAATAAAAGCAAACATAACACATTTGATCGTCTTGTTATTGTCTCGGAGTATTCCGATCAATCAATTTTGATTTTTTATGTGATTCCCAACATTTATATTGTGTACCAGACCTGGAAAGATTACCTGGCAAAATTTTGACTGGGCTTGGGGTGTGCATTTACAAAAATCAAAACCCTACTTCAATCAATATCAGGAAAGCAGGTGTAACACTGACCTACTGGTTGACACCGGTGTAAATGTATCGGTAATCACTGCTTATAATTGCAAATTAACGAGTTTTAACCTTAAAGATAGTAGAACCGGATATGGCGATGTCGCACATGATCTCGTGTCCAACCCACGAATCTAGATCGTGTGATCTCAATTTACAGATTGATTATACAAAACTAAACAGAAACAATGACAAAACGACATGCAAAATATTACAGAACTTAAAGGAGGGTTTTTAATAGCGTCATCAATTATCAACCAATCAGGTTATTTGTTATCTTTAAGTGGTTGAAAACAAATGGATTTTATCTCACCTCACATGCTAATATAATGTGCCATAAATATTTTATTTCCCTAGATATTTCAATTTTGCAAAAATATGATAATTTCAGTAATGTCATTATCCCAATTGTAAAGTTTCATGCAATATTGTAATTCCTTATATAGAACATTTACGTTTAAATTTGCATTCGGAAATATGTTCATTGTTGTAATGTTATGGCAAAACCAGAGAGTTCTGAAAGTCCTTCAACGACTAGATTTTTCCAATAGTGACGTCACCAGGTGAATAAAAACCCTCCTATATGCAAATTAGTACATGCGATACGAAGTTCCGATGCATTCTGCTGTTATGCATCATGAATTTAATGTATTCATTATATTATAATATATTTCACATTAATGAAACTGTGAAATGAAAACCAAACGTCACGACCCCATATTAGATGGGATTTGCATGTTTTCTTTATGTCTGTTTTTAATCATCGAAAATTGATACATGTACGAAATTTTGCTTCGTAATCTCTTATGGACCATATAATTGGAAAATAAATATTCTTATTATTATTCTAAATGTAACCTGTTAACCTTCTGAAACCCAATTGCAGGAGATCTATTGCAATGCAATTCAAAATTGCAGGAGATTTTGTGTAATGAAATAATCGACATTCAAATCGTAATTAGCAATTACATTCCACCCCCTACCCTTTTATTGTGTTACTTGTGATAATATATACGAAATTCAAATAAAAAGCCTTAAACACAACAAAAGGGGGGGGGTGGAATGTAATTGCTATTTACGATTTGAATGTCGATTATTACATTGGGGTCCCAGTCGTTTTTTACCCTTTGCGTCAATTTGTACCTAAATTCTGCACGAAATTAATAAAATAATTCTAGGAAAAAGGGGAGTCCACCCCCGTAACCGTCCTCCTGGATCTACCAATAATCTCGTATATAACCATGATCAAGTTTTAAAATCTAGGCATTTTTATAGATTTGTTGATGACTATTCTGATCCTATATCGATGACTTTGGCGATACTATAAAATAAAAGAAAAAGCTGTTTCAAAAATGTTTTGAAAAAAAAAAGCCAAAAGAAAAAACAGTATTTAAAATGTTTCGAAAATGCGTCTTCGTTACAATGTTTTGAACGTGTTAAATGTAACATTTTGTTAAAATATTTTCTTTTAATATTTCAAAATATTTTTTTTAAATAATCTATCAACGTTTTAAAGTATTTTTCAAAACATTTCTAGAAATGTTTCCTAAATGTTTTGCAGTAACGTTTTGTAAAAACGTTTTATAAATACAATAAAAACATTTGTCATATTTAAAAAAAAAAAAAAAATTAAAAATGTTTTACAGTAATGCATCTTTATAACCAATTTAAAATTTTCGAAAATGTTTTGTTCTACCTGAGACAGAAGACCAGTAAGAGCAATTGTCATCACTAGCATCCATCATCAATCGTCCATGTATTAATATTTTCAAAAATCTTTTCTGCTGGAATCACTGGAATAAATCTTTAGAATTTTTACAGGAATGATCTGTTAAGTAAATGTTTGTCTGTCTTTGTGAAGAAAAGCATGCAAATGGAAGCAAAAATGCTTTTACAATGTAACTACATAATTTACTATCATGAATATATTCATAATATTATACAGAAGACCAGTACGATCTTTTGTCATTACTCGCATCCGTCATCCATCTTCAAAGCGTTAATGTTTTCAAAAATCTTCTCTTCAGAAATTACTGAAATAATTTACTACATGCACATTAATAATACTATACAGAAAACCAGTCAAAGCTATTGTCATTACTAGCATCTCTCACCCATCTTCCATGTGTTAATATGTTCAAAAATCTTCTCTTCTGAAATCATTGAAATGAATCTTTTGAAACTTGGCAGGACTGATCTGTTAAGAGTATATCTGTCTGTCTATCCCCCACCCAGTTATTCCTTCTGATTTCAGTTCAGAAATGGATAATCGAAAATGGTTCATTAATTTAGGGCGATGATTATAATAGTTTGGTGTAGATAACATCAAACCTTGGGTAACAAACCCTTGGTTGGATATCTTTTAGTTATTCATCAGCAATCTACATGTTGTAGGTCTGTTCAGAAAAAAAAACCACTACACTGGCTTAGATCATCGTTCTCATAGAAATATCTTAAATTCACCTAGTGGAGTATATAGATACAAAAAAAAAGGAAATTAATAAATGAATGATTTTTATACAAATTATAATTCCTTCACAGTCTTGTCATGGCCATCATTTTAATGTTCATCTTTATACAAATAGGAATGTTCATTGGTATTTTATCTTTGTTACGAAAATAACAACAATGATCTTCAGTCAGAATTCATGCATTGAACTGAAACTTATTTTTCTGGTCAAAGCTACCACATTTGTCATTAATTTAGATTGTGCATAACTTCATAACTTATCACATAAAGACAACAAGCGTGATTAAAGTTTGACATGAAAAACATCCAAATTGTCTCATGCAAAGTGGTTTGAAGCAAAACCTCTTACCTCAATACAGCATCAAAAATGATGTTCATGTAAAAAGTAAGGTGATGCTTAACTTTTGGCGGACTGTATATTTCGTACGGATGGTTACTGGGGTAAGCATTCCTAGGGGATCACCTTAATATTTTTTCTTTTGTAATTGTATTTTCTAGCAGCTATCTGAATCCAAAACTTACGCTATCATCTTTCACCTGCAATCTTGGACCTAAAACTTTAAGTATATAAAACAAAATATGTGTTGCGAAACAGCTCTAAAGGACAATAACAAAATAACGAGATACATGAGTATGTGAGCTGTTAAAAGGGACGAATTTATAATCTAAAATATGACCTGAAGCACCAAAACATGGCAAAATAAAAGAATAGAAACAATAAAAAGGTCGACCGATATATGTCGACAAATCTGTCATCTACGAGTGGGTCGTAATGAATGAAGTAGTAGTTAAAAAAATTATATATTGTTTACAGGTAAAACATCTTTGACATTGTGTGTTCAGTGTTTAAAAATAATGTATATGATACAGGTTAAAATCTTTGACATTGTGCGTACAATGTTTAAAAATAATGTATATGATACAGGTTAAAATCTTTGACATTATATGTACACTATTAGCAACATTATCAACATTCCAGCCACTGAAAAACATACGACATCGAGACTCATTAGTCATTGAATGGTTGTTTTACGTTTAAACCCCTGGGTTTTAAAGTGCCTAGTCTGAAAATAATCCGTTGTTCCAACGTACAGATGGGTGCAGACGCAACGTTCCAAAAAGTGCACTTAAAGTGAACTTGAAGTTCACTTTTCAAGTGCACTTCGCGTTCTCTTAGCTGTCGCGAAGTTCACTCTTTTGGAATAGGTAGCTATTCCGTGACAGGTATTATCGCGTTCACTAGTGAACTTCAAGTGCACTTGAAAGTTGTCGCGAGGATCACTACTTAAAACGAGGTTATCTTATATATATATATATATATATATATATATAGTTAGGTCGAATTTTAAGCGATAGCCGAGGGAATAAAATATATTTCCACGTAGCGTTCTTTTGGATAAGCAAATGCGAAAAAAAATACCCATGCAGTTATGTTTAAAATATTGTTAAATATAAAACATGTCAGATAATATTTTCTCGCTGCAAAAATGGATATTGACGTGTATACTAAATTTTTACAAATGACCAAAATAATTCTGTTTTCACAAAAAAATATTACTTATCATATCCTTTGAAGAAGTTTTATATGTTACGATATAGCTTTTTGTAAATCTTTATATAAATATGTTTGAGAAAGTTAGGTTTTCATTATATGGTTTATACTAAATCTTTACAAATAGCCAAAATAATTCATTTTTTAAAATATTTTACTTTATCACATCTTTTCAAAGAAATTTTATATAAGGTAATTTTGGGAAAAATACATGCGACAATTAAAATAAACACTAACATATAATATCTCCAACTTTTGGATTCATTTTTGACAAAAGATGCATAAATTTGGTATCGCGAGAAAGGAAAACAGTTAAACTGCAAAATATTTCAGTCTTATAAGGTGATTTTGGAAAAACAAATATATATAAATGTTGTGTCGCGACAATTGAAATAAGCACCTACATATAATATCTCCCACTTTTGAGGTCATTTTTAACAAAAGATGTATATATTTGGTATAGCAAGAAAGGAAAAATGCTGAAATTCAAAATATTTCAATTTAATAAGGTAATTAGGGGAAAAATACATATAAATGTTGTGTCACGACAATTGAAATGAGCACCGACATATAATATCTCCCACTTCTGAGGTCATTTTTGACAAAAGATGAATAAACTTGGTATCACGATAAAGGAAAAAAACTGAAATGCAAAATACTTCAATCTTATCAGGTAATTTTGGGAAAAATACATATTAATGTTGTGTCGCGACAATTGAAATAAGCACCAACATATAATATCTCCCACTTCTGAGGTCATTTTTGACAAAAATGTATAAATTTGGTATCGCAAGCAGGAAAAACCCTGAAATGAACAATATTTCAATCTCATCAGGTAATTTCAGGAAAAATACATATAAATGTAATGTCGTGACAATTGAAATAATATCTCCACTTCTGAGGTCATTTTTGACAAAAGATGTATAAATTTGGCATCGAGAGAAAGGAAAAAGTTGAAATGCAAAATAAATCAATCTTATAAGGTGATTTTGGGAAAAATACATATAAATGTTGCGTCGCGACAATTGAAATAAGCACCGACATAAAATACCTCCAACTTCAGAGGTCATTTTTGACAAAAGATGTATAAATTTGGTATCGCGAGAAAGGAAAAAATCTGAAATGCAAAATATTTCAATCTTATATGTTATTTTTGGGAAAAAGACATATAAATGTTGTGTCGCGACAATTGAAATTAGCACTGACATATAATATTTCCCTCTTCTGAGGTCATTTTTGACAAAAGATGTATAAATTTGGTATTGGGAGAAAGGAAAAAAGCTGAAATGCAAAATATTTCAATCTTAAAAGCTAATTTTGTGAAAAATACATATAATTGCTGTGTTGCGACAATTGAAATAAGCATTGACATAAAATATCTCCAACTTCTGAGGTCATTTTTGACAAAAGATGTATAAATCTGGCATCGCCAGAAAGGATAAAGTTGAAATGCAAAATATATCAATCTTAAAAGGTGATTTTGGGAAAAATACGTATAAATGTTGTGTCGCGACAATTGAAATAAGCACCGACATATAATACCTCCAACTTCAGAGGTCATTTTTGACAAAAGATGTATAAATTTGGTATCGCGAGAAAGGAAAAAAGCTGAAATGCAAAATATTTCAATCTTATAAGTGATTTTTGGGAAAAATACATAAAAATGTTGTGTCAGGACAATTGAAATAAGCACCGACATATAATATCTCCCACTTCTGAGGCCATTTTTGACAAAAGATGAATAAATTTGATATCACGATAAAGGAAAAAAGCTGAAATGCAAATTATTTCAATCTTAAAAGGTAATTTTGTTAAAAATACACATAAATGTTGTGTCACGACAATTGAAATAAGCACCGACATATAATATATCCCATTTATTAAGTCATTTTTGACAAAAGATGTATAAATTTGGCATCGCGAGAAAGGAAAAAAGCTGAAATGCAAAATATTTCAATCATATAAGGTAATTTTGGGAAAAATACATGTAAATGTTGTGTCGCGACAATTGAAATAAGCGCCGACAAATAATATCTCCAACTTCTGAGGTCATTTTTGACAAAAATGTATAAATTTGGTATCGCGATAAAGGAAAAAAGCTGAAATGCAAAATATTTCAATCTTATAAGGTAATTTTCCGAAAAATACATATAAATGTTGTGTCGCGACAATTGAAATAAGCACCGACATATAATATCTCCCACTTCTGAGGTCATTTTTGACAAAAGATGCATAAATTTGGTATCACGAGAAAGGAAAAAAGCTCAAATGCAAAAAACTTCAATCTTATAAGTTATTTTTGGGAAAAATACATATAAATGTTGTGTCTCGACAATTGAAATAAGCAACGACATATAATATTTCCCACTTCTGAGGTCATTTTTGACAAAAGATGAATAAATTTGGTATCACGATAAAGGAAAAAGCTGAAATGCAAAATATTTCAATCTTATAAGGTAATTTTGGGAAAAATACATATAAATGTTGTGTCACGACAATTGAAATAATCAAAGACATATAATATCTCCCACTTATCAGGTCATTTTTGACAAAAGATGTATAAATTTGGCATCGCGAGAAGGAGAAAAGCTGAAATGCAAAATATTTCAATCGTATCAGGTAATTTTGGGAAAAATGCATGTAAATGTTGTGTCCCGACAATTGAAATAAGCACCGACATATAATATCTCCAAATTCTGAGGTCATTTTTGACAAAAATGTATAAATTTGGTATCGCGAGAAATGAAAAATGCTGAAATGCAAAATATTTCAATCTTATAAGTTATTTTTGGGAAAAATACATACAAATGTTGTGTCGCGACAATTGAAATAAGCACCGACATATAATATCTCCCACTTCTGAGGTCATTTTTGACAAAAGATGTATAGATTTGGTATCACAAGAAAGGAAAAAAACTGAAATGCACAATATTTCAATCTTATAAGGTAATTTTGGGAAAAATCCATATAAATGTTGTGTTGCGACAATTGAAATAAGCACCGATATATAATATCTCCCACTTCTGAGGTCATTTTTGACAAAAGATGAATACATTTGGTATCGCGATAAAGGAAAAAAGCTGAAATGCACAATATTTCAATCTTATAAGATAATTTTGGGATAAATACATCTAAATGTTGTGTCGCAACAATTGAAATAAGCACTGACATATAATATCTCCCACTTCTGAGGTCATTTTTGACAAAAGATGTATAAATTTGGTATTGCAACATAGGAAAAAACCTGAAATGAACAATATTCCAATCTTATAAGGTAATTTTGGGAAAATACATATAAATGTTGTGTCATGACAATTGAAATAATATCTCCACTTCTGAGGTCATTTTTGACAAAAGATGTATAAATTTGGTATCGCGAGAAAGGAAAAAATCAGAAATGCAAAATTTTTCAATCTTATAAGTTATTTTTGGGAAAAATACGTATAAATGTTGTGTCGCGACAATTGAAATTAGCACTGACATATAATACCTCCCTCTTCTGAGGTCATTTTTGACAAAAGATGTATAAATTTGGTATCGCCAGAAAGGAAAAAAGCTGAAATGCAAAATATTTCAATCTTATATGTTATTTTTGGGAAAAATACATATAAAAGTTGTGTCGCGACAATTGAAATAAGCATTGACATATAATATCTCCAACTTCTGAGGTCATTTTTGACAAAAGATGTATAAATTTGGCATCGCGAGAAAGGATAAAGTTGAAATGCAAAATATATCAATTATATAAAGGTGATTTTGGGAAAAATACATATAAATGTTGTGTCGCGACAATTGAAATAAGCACCGACATATAATACCTCCAACTTCTGAGGTCATTTTTGACAAAAGATGTATAAATTTGGTATCGCGAGAAAGGAAAAAAGCTGAAATGCAAAATATTTCAATCTTATATGTTATTTTTGGGAAAAATACATATAAATGTTGTCTCGCGACAATTGAAATTAGCACTGACATATAATCCCAGCAAACACACAACGTAAATACAACGTTATCCTAACGTTATATATATGTTATGCCTTAAGATAACGTTATACTAACATCAAATTAACGTTAGAAAAGGATGTTAAAAATATAACTTTTAATTAACGTTGTGGACTTTTGTTAGATTGATGTTTTCAGAACGTCGATGAAAAAACATCCTAAATATTATGTTAGAATGGCGTTAGATTAACATAAAAATTTCTATTGTTATCATGTTACTATAAAGTAACATAAAACTGTTACGTTTCCATAACGTTAGAATAACAATTAAAAAATGTTATTGGTAAACAACCAACCAACGTAAAACTGTAACGTTATACTAACGTTATTGCAACCTAAGCACATATGTTCTCTATTTGTCATATGGTAACGTTAAATTGTAACATTATATTAACGTGAAAATGACATTTCATTAAATGTTACTGACTAACAAAAAAGTAACATGATTTTTTTATATTATAATAACGTTTGAGTAACATTAGCAAAAACGTTATTGACAACTTTGACGCAACTATCAAGTAATGTAAAAATTAAGGTTAAATTAAGGTAAATATTACGTTAGAAAATGTGTTATTTGGTAACCAATAAGTAACATTTAATTATTCGGTTATAATAATTTTAGAGTAACATCAACATAAATGTTAGTGAATACTGTCATGAAACTTCCAAGACACTAAAAAATGCATAACATTAGGAAAACGTTATATTAACGTAAAACTATACTATAAAATGTTATTGAATAACCAAATATGAACATTTAATTGATCGGTTATGATAACCTTAGAGTAACATATACATAAATGCAAATGATAACTATCATGCGACTATCAAGAAACTAAAAGGGATTATGTTAGAATTACGTTAAATTTACGTAAAAATTACATGAGAAAATGTTATAAGGTAACCAAGAAGTATAACGTTTATTTTTTTTTTTTCAGTTATGATAACGTTAGAGTATCATTAACATACTATTAGTGATAACTTTCATGCAACTTTCAAGAAACTTAAAAAAGATAATGTTAGAATAACGTTAGATTAAGGTTAAATTACATAAGAAAATGTTTTTGGTAACCCATAAGTAACATTTAATTAGTCGGTTATGATAACGTTAGAGTAACATTAACATAAATGTTAGTGATAACTATTATGCAACTATCAAAAAACTAAAGCAGATAATATTAGACTAACATTAAATTAATGTTAAAATTTACATTAGAATATGTTATTGGGTAACCTATAAGTAACATTTAATTGTTCGGTTATGGTAACGTTAAAGTAACATTTAATTGTTCGGTTATTGTAACGTTAAAGTAATATATGGTAACATTAAAGTAACATAAATGTTAGTGGTAAATAAATAACCAAATACCGAAGTTGCTGTGAATTTGGTTTCTGCATATGCGCATTTCAATAACTTACGTCTCTTCAGTGCAGATCAAATCAAAACATTTTGAAATCCATAAATCGAAATATATGTTATAACTTTTAGAGAACAAATTAATTAACTATCCTGCAACTATCTTGAAACTGAAAAAAAGGATAATGCTAGAATAATGTTAAATTAATGTTACAATTGCATTAGGAAATGTAATTTGGTAACCCATAAGTAAGATTTATTTGGATCAATTATGATAACGTTATAGCAAGATTTAAAATAAGTGTTAGTGATTACTATCGTGCAACTTCATAGAAACTAAAAGAGGATAATATTAAAATTCAATCATAAATTGCAGTAGAATACCGAGGGAACAGCACAAGTAGATAACACAAATCAGAGCCCAAAGCCTGAACACCAAAGACTCGACACAAATATATAAACATCACAAAAACACTCAAAACCATGACACTAACCGTGCGACCCCCGAAAAAATCGAGAGCTTCTGGAAGTGCAAAGCGCGTCCATCTACACATGGCATCCGCCGCACCGCCAGCGAGCCAATCCAGGGCCGTCAAAACCCGTAATGTCGAATCAATTAAGACGTGAAATATATCGAGCTAGCGAAAATGTCCTTCTTTTGAAAGCGACACCTCATATGGAGTCCATCCATCATGACACAGCGACGGTAATAAAACATTTAAAGGAACGAAACAACAAAGTTCGAACACACATCCACAGCCAAACAGCTTGGTATAGACTACAAGGTTACAGCAACGAACCAACCGCGAAACACACTGCCGCATACTGGAGAGCAGGTAAAAGGTAACGTCTGCAATTTTGTAGTTACAGTTATTGTGTTTGTCAAATCGTTCAGATTATAGACTCTCGTCAAAGTATGAAGCAGAACTGGGTGCACCAGCCGTCTCTCCAAATTCAAGCCCACTGCTTAAAAGGTGAGACACGTAACACTATTTTAACGTTAAAACGCTATGTTAATCAATGCT
>MJUU01005656.1:0-11439 GCA_002080025.1 Modiolus philippinarum
TCTCCTTCACAAGACAGTCGAGATAGTGTTTCTTACACACAAACAAAACTAATAATAATTTATTATATAACAAAATTACAAATATTCCAGACAGAAACACAATATGTATATTTGCTGGTATTAATGGCCCGTTGAAATTTAATCAAATGTTTAATTTTGGTACTTGGGGGAGTGAATATGTTATTAATTATCCAGGTCAAATATTAGGTCTTAGTTTAATAAGTCTAAAAACAGGAAAAGATGGTTTAACTGTAATGGTGAGTGTTAATGATAAATTAACTAATGATGGAATAGAATTGGATGATTCTGTTTATGAATATCATAAATATAAAAACTTTGAAAAACCTTTATATGTTAAGGCTGGAGATAGAATAAATTTTATGAGTAAGAGTGATAGTCCTTTATGTATCAATACTCTAGTATCAGCGGTAATTGAATTATTTTTATAAACTATATTTTTATTCCTTAAAAATGGAGTCTTACGGAGAAAAATTAAATCCTTACAGAAAATTAAGAGAACAATTTGGTGTGAGAGGTATTCGTCGAAGTGTTGTAATAACTAATAATCCTTCAACTATTGATCAAAATCAACAGTTATTTGTGAGATTTCCTAATCTAAGTAGTAATGATGTTATTGTCCCAGGATCAACCAGATTAGCTTTCGAAATAGAACTCAAATCTACAGACGATAATGCAACTATATATCAAAACATTGGAAGAGCAATAGTTAAAAAAAACAACAATTAAAATAAGTGGAAATGAAATTATGTCTATTGAAGATAGTGATATTTATCATTGTTATGTAGATTTGTGGAAATCTACAACTGAAAGGGAAAATATGGCATACCAAGGTATTGGTACTGAAAACATGTTAAAACATAGAGTAGGATCAGATGATGCAACAACAAATACAAGAGACCAAGCAATTGCAACAGCCTATGGTTCAAGAGTTTGTATACCACTTGACTTTGAACTATTAGAAAGTCATATGCCTTTTTATCAATCAGGTCTTGGCGATAGACTTGAATATGAACTTACATTTAATAATTATAGTAATGTCATCAAATCAACAGATTCATCTGCAAGTTATACAATAAAAATCATTTGTTTAGAATTTGATATGGTTTCTGATGAAAAATTAGCAAGACAAATAAAACATCAAATTGAGGGTAAAATGGTTATCTTATATGATAGAATATTAAGATATAGAAAAATAACTAAAAACAAAAAAGATACATTGTGGAATATTAATTTGAATGTTCCAGCTAGAAGTATGAAAGGAATTTTAATGTTTTCGAAGACCCAGAAAGAACAAGTACAGAGACTTATTATAATCCTAATATAACAAAAGTAGAAATGACAATAGAAGGTGTTCCTAATCAACTATACAGTCAAGGAATGAAAGCATATCAACAGTGGGATGAAATAAATAGATTCTTTGCTTTGAATTCAAAACGAAATAAAAAAACAAATATACCCGCAAAAAATTTATCCTATACTACATTAGAAAAATACTTAACAACTAATTATGCTTTATGGTTAGATTTACGTTCGACAGATGATAACTCATTACACGGTTCAGGTAGGAGAATCGAAAATGCCTCTGAAGGTATTACCATTCAAATAACGAAAAAAGAAGGAACTGATAAACCGATAAATGTTTATCTTTTTGTCATACAAGATGCACAAATTAATTTTGAAAATGGAAGATTTAAAGAAGTAAAATATTAAGTACGAACCTTTAATTTTTTTATTTTATTTCATTTTCGAACTTTGTTTGTATAAAAATGGATTTACCATTATACCCTCATTGTGCTATTATTTGTGGACAAACTGGATGTGGAAAAACAGAATTTGTTCTTGATTTATTAGAAACAAAATATCGCCAAGTATTTACACATATAGTTATAATTTGCCCAACTATTCAATGGAATAAAGCGTATAAAAATCGTAAATGGATTGGTGATGTTAAAAATCCAAAGACAAAAAATTTAATAATTCTTAACCCTATTCTTGATAATGGAGAAGAAATACTACAAGAACTACTAAGAATATGTTTTAAAAAATACGCAGGAAAACCAACATTATATATTATAGATGATTGTAGTGCTACAAAAGAATTAACAAAGAAAAGGGATATGCTTTCAGAACTTGCATTTTCAGGGAGACATGCAGAACAATCTGTATGGGTTATTTCTCAAAGATATAATTCTAAAAGATTTAAGAGAACAAACAAAATGGTTGTGTATTTTTTATACAAAAGATAGGGATAGTTTTGATAACTGTTTAAGGGAAAATGACGTTATAGAAAGTTTAGAAGAAAGAAAGAAAATAAAAGAAGAACTTAAAAAAAAAGAAACACAGAAAATTAATATTAAAGACGGACCAGCCTACTGATTTTTGGGTAATTGATTAGAGTTAATTAAATTTCATTTATTAAAAATGAAGAGAGAAGAATTTGATAGATTGTTAAAAAAACAAACAGATTACAATACACAAAAATGGACTGACTTAAAAATTGATAAAATTTACAAAATCACTGATTATAAATATGTTAATACATGTTTTGGTAGGAGTGTAATTTTATCTGTCGAAAATAATGGTGAAGTTTGGTGTCCTTCTCATCTTGCTGAAAAGATAGAAAACAAAAATACTCCTTTTTATGTAAGACCACTAGGGTTGAAACCATGTAAAAATAATAAAAAAAAATAAATATCATGCTTATGATTTAGTATTTCCAAATTAGAAAAAAAAAACTTATGATTAAGAAATGCTTAAATAATGCTTAAATAATGCTTAAAAAATGCTTAAGAAATGCTTAAATAATGCTTAAAAAATGCTTAAGAAATGCTTAAATAATGCTTAAGAAATGCTTAAATAATGCTTAAATTATAAAGCAAAAAATAGCAATAAAAAGCAATGCTATTAGAAATACTAACAATTGCTACAAGCACTGCAGTATTATCATTAGTTGGATATGTTGTATTTAGTTTTTTTAAACTTTAAAATAAATTATATAAAATGTGCACTGAAGAATTTTTAAGAGATGATAATATTGAAAACATAGATTTTGATTCGAACGAAAGTTCCCTTTCAGAAAAAAACGTGAAAGATTATCAGCAGTTGTTGCTGGTGGTGGTGGTAGTAAGCAATATCTGGGTAGAGAATTAGAATTGTCAGAAATTGATACAATGACATCAGAACAAATAAGTAAATTATATTGTAAATATGAAGCAAGATTAGGAGCCAGTATGACCAAGACATTAGGAAACTCTATTATTAACTTATATGTTATGAGTGTATCAAAATATTTTAATATTGTAAATACACCAAATTTAATGCAAGATTTAGGGGCAAATCCTTTTATCAATCACGCTTTAACTAATGTATGCTGTGAACTGTATTATAAATATGGGATGTATTTAGCTCCTTTTACTGCAATTTTAACAACAGCAAGACATATTGATTTCCAAAAAAAAGATGAAAATAATGACATAAAAAATGACGAGTGAAAATTCTGAACAAGAAAAAAATAAAGAAAAAAACAAAAAATAAAACAAAGAAAATTAAAGAATCTAAAAAACCTCAACAAAAAAATTCAAAACGAGTAGCCGCTGGTAAGAAAGGTGTAGAAGCAAGAAAGCTAAAAAATGAAATAAAAAGAAAAGAAGCAGAAAAATTAAAAAAAGAAAACATAGAATTAAAACAAGCTGGTGAGATTCAAATAACAAAAGATAGAGAAACTAATTCAATACTCGAGTATCATCAATGTCCAACAAACGGATCCACTCCGAACAAAAATTACATACCATTATGTTTGGGATCAATTGTAGTTATTGGATTAGGATTGTTTTTTTATAACCAAAGCGATATACCAGAAAAAATGATTAGAGAAATTATGTTAGGTAAAGAAAAACCAAGCGAGCAAATCCCTTTAAAAAACCAGAAAAACAAAAAGAAATTGACCCTTTTGAAATTAACTAATTTTATTTTTTTTATGGATCCAATAAAAATAAATTCAATTATAGAAATGTTAATTTTTGCAGCTTTAGGTATAGGGGTTGTAAATAGTTATTATATGTTATATGAATTATATGAAGAAAAAATAGAACGTGATATTTTTGAAGAAGAAAACAAAGAAGAAAAAAAAAGAAGAAGAAAAAGAAAAAATCTGCTCACTTTATTCGTAAAAAATGAAAAAATTAAAAATTTAATATATAAAAATGGCAACACCAAAAGACGGAAAACAAATAGCAAATATGTTATATCATGCTGGAGTGGAAACATTGTTAACAGTTGGATATGCGGAAATAGGTAAAAAAGTATTTAGAAGGTCAGCACCAAAAGTAGATTTTAACATGAATGATATTTTTATGTTATCCATTGATATACTGCTTGCAATGGCAACAAAAGATATTTTGATTAAGCAAGGCATTATACCTGCTGACATTATGAAATAAATTTTACTTTCTTACGAACGAAGTGAGCGGTTTCACCGTCATAAAAATGGCAAGTGCCTTAGCAATGATGTTAGGAGGGGCAATTACGAACGCTTTAGCATTTTCCGGGAGTAATTATTTATTTTCTCATATGGGTAGTGATGCTATGGAAGAAAAAATAAGACATGATAAAGCAGTAGAAAATTTACAAAAAGAAACAGAAGAATGGAATAAAAGAAGAATTCAAAGATTAGATTATATTAATAAACAATTAAAAAGAGAAAATCATGCTGCTCAAACTTATGATGATGATGATCAAGCTATGAGAGAATATTATAACGTTACTGGTAAACAATTGGATTTACCCTCAAATTCAGTTTTAGGGAACCGTTCGCTTCACTCGCTAGATCTTAAACCAGTATTAAGTGATTTTTATACTCCGTCAGAAGATCAGAAAAAAAAGAAATTGTATTTGTTGTTGGTGGTATGGCATTAACTGGTTTTGTTGCTTGGAAATTAAAATAAAATGTAAAGATTAAGGGTACCTCGAGCTTAATCCTCAAAAGGTTTTGTATCTATTCCATTATCTAAAATATATCTTTTATCATCAAATGGGGATAACCCGATTTTTATCATCGCAATTATAAATATTTCATGTTTTTTATGTACTAGGTTAAACATTGGTTTATTAATTACTTTTTTTTCAAATAAACATTCTTCGTATAACTTAGAAGTAAATTCTTTTTTAGTTGTTTTTTTTTTACTCCTTTGGCTATTCATTTAAATTCAACTTTTGAATTTTCTATATATTCAAACCATACATTTTACTTCTTATTCCAATAAATTTTGTCATTATTTTTCCTCGTAATTCATCTTTAAACTTTCCAATTACTTTTTTATTTTTAGTTGAATATAAAGGATGATCTTTTGGATAATTTGAAGTATCTAAATGATCTTTTATTTTATTTAAATCTTCATAAAGATCTTCTGTAGGTATATTTAAAACCATTGAATCACAATCACTATATAAAAGTTCATTATTTGGAAAATATTTTTCAATAATATCATAATAAAATTTATACATTACTAATTTTGAATAATCTAAAATACACATTCCTAAATAAATGGGTTTATTAAAATACATTGATTAATAATTTAATAATACTGCTTTAAAATTTTCATTAAAATCTATAATATCTTTTAGATTATCTCTCGATGCTAATCTTTTAAGATCTTCAGGAGTATATGCTAATTCTACTAAACATCTATTAGAAATATTCTCCATTGTTTTTCCATAAAAAGAATTATTCATTAATTTCCAAAAATCTTTTTCAAAATCATTTTCTGCTTTTGCTCTCATACTTGTATTGAAATCAATATAATCTTTTAACCAAGCTTTATGATTAAAGGATATTATACTATGAATTTTTGTTACTTTTATTCCAAGAGATATATAATATTTAAGAATATCATAATGTACGATGTACTCTTTTTTATCATGAAGAGCTAAGATTAATTTTTCAACTTTTCCTAATTTAATATTATTTTCTTTTAAAAAATTTCTTGAATAATCTGATATTTCTTCTTCATTTATTTTTCTAAAAATTGGCATAGGAGGAAATTTTCTTAATTTAAATTTTGTTTATTGATCATTATATGCTAAATCAACTTTAAAAATCATTCCTTTTTCTTCGTTGCATTGATCTAAATAATAATTTATATCTTGATTTTCTTCGATATTATCTATCCATTTAAAGTTTTTATAAGGAAGTTTTTCTGACATTCCACCTCCATATAAATTATTAGCATCTATATACCATAGAAAATTTGGGTTACTAGCGGGTTCCCCGTTACTTATTTTTTCTTCATTTTGAGAAATTGTATTGGTGGAACCTCGTTCGAAGGACGAAAGACCTTCGGTCGTAAATTTATTTTTTGTTTCGACATAACGTTTTCCTAATACTCCAGAAAATCCTCCTCTTATTCCTTTTTGAAACATTAATAACATATCATAATCAGTTATTAGATCTAATTCTATTTTTGTATATTTTAATCCTGCATCCCATGATAATCCTGGTGCTGAATAACAATAAACTGGATCTATTTCATAATGTTCTAAACATATTTCTCTAAAATTTTCAAATACATCAGCTAATATAAGAACATCTAGTTTTTGATAAAGCATTAAGTAATCTTTAAATGTTTCACAATATTTATCAAATATCTTTTTTCCATGATTATATTCTTCATCTGATATATCTTTTTGTTTCAATGTAGAATAAAATTCTTTTTTATCTGGTAAAAAAATATTTTTTAATTTATCTAGGGAATCGAAATATTCATACGGAAATACACCTTTAAAACTTCTTTCCCATTTATTTTCTTTTTCATTATACTCATGGAATTTTAAATCATCAAATAAAATTTCTGTAAAATTCTCTATTAGTTTTTCACAAGAAAAGTTACTACAAATTTCTTTAAAAAAGTCATCATTAAAAAATGTTATTTCTTTACTAAATTTATTATTATAATTTTCACATAATTGATCTAAAACATATTTATTTAATTCTTTTTTAAGTATTTTATATTGATCATCTTTTAATGTTTTAGATAAGTCATCAATACTACTCGGTAAAAATCTCATACTATCTTTAAAAACTAATCTAAAGTATTTATCCTTTAATGTTATTGATATGTAATTTTCTTGGTCTTTTGGTAATACCTTTACTTGTTCGTATTCTCTTTTTTGTTTTAGTAGTTCTTCTGTTAAAAAAATGAAAATCATATCCGCTCCCATTATGGAAAAAGATTGGGAATTGTTTTCCATCTCTAGATTCTAAACTATTACATCTAGCACAGGAAATTCCTCTAAATTGTCCTGATAAATGGTTATGTTCAATTATTTTTTCTTTTCTTTCTAATTTCTTTTTACATAAATAACAATTATCAGAAGTATTATATAGTTCTTCTTTTTTTCTCTTTTGATATTTTAAAATCCTTTTCTGCATGATAATAAGCCCATTTAATTTAATCTTTATATATTAAACATGTTTTAACAAAATCTTCTTCAGCATTTTCGCTAGGTGCGTAATTAATATTTTTATTTGGAACAATATTTGGATAATGGGAAACTAATTGTAAATTATAAGAAACTACTTTTTGTTGTTGTAAATTTATTGTAATATCTTTAAAAGATAATTTAATATTTTCTCTTTTTATTTTATTTCTTAAATTATTAATATCAATCTTTTCTCTTTTAAGATTATTATTTTCACAATAATTATTTATTTCATAATCACTTATTTCTATGGGCCTTCCTTCTTCAATCCATTTATTAAAAATTTTATCAATTGTTTTATTAAAATATTTTTCAATACATTTTTCTTTAATTTTATCTATATATTTTTTTATTTTTGCATTATTTATTTTATTATTAATATATTGATGATAACCTAATTTTGCTCTTTCTTCATTTAAATTCCATTCTTTTTTTTTATTTCATTAACAATTAAATTTTTTATTTTTAAATTAAAATTATGTGATTTACTTTCTAACCTTAATTCATTAATTTGTTTTTGTTGATCAACATCCAAATAATTTAACTTTATATTAATTGATTCAAAATCAGCATATGCAACAAATGGTAATTTTAATTCAAAATGAGGATTTTTAAATTTACATTTACTTCCTTCTTCTGGTAAATTATATTTAAAAGGTTTATTTTTGTTACATTCCTTTTTATGTTTTTCTAGAGCATTTTCGGTTGTATACGCAGCCTTAATACAATTTCTACAATGATATCTTTTATGATTATTATGATTAAGATAAGCATTAAAATTTTTAATTAAACAATAATGTTTTTTATCATCTAAACTAACATATAATAAGTCTATAACATATTCTCTATTTTCAAATTCACTTCTATATATCGGATAAATATTTCGTAAATTTTTTTCTTGAGATAATTTATTAAAATTTTTATCTTCTGGATTAAAAAGTTCTTTTTCAATTCCAAATACATTTATAGCTATATCTTCATTTTGTTTTTCAAATTTTTCAATTGATTTAAAACTCATTGGAATTTCAATATTTTCCATATTTAATAGACCTAAAAAAGGTTCGTAAATTGATGCTCTTGCAGGATTTTTAGCTATTCTTTTATATGTTTTTGGATATTGATTTGTCCACGTCGGATAACCTTTTAATTGATATAATATTCCTGCAATTACACTATAAAAAAAACAATAATTATCATTGTTTTTTTATATTTAATAAACTAGTAAAATTTATTCCTAAATCAAAATAAGAAGATCCATTTAAACTTTTTACTCTAACAACTTTAACTTCTGTATTTTCTATTTCATAATATATTAAACCAGATTCTTTTCCTTGATTTTCTTCTTCCCACGCTTTATAGTTTTCAACAATAGAATTATAAATTTTATTAAATTCATTTTGTGGTTGAAGTATTATATATCCATTATTATAATATCTTTCTATTTTATCATATAAAGCTATAGGTTTTGAATAGAAAGTTTTTATAATAAGATTAAATTTTACATTAGGAAATAATAAAACAAGTTTTTTTACTTCTCGTTTAATATTTTTAAAATAATCATCTATACTAACACCGCTTTTATTAATAAGCTTTTTAACATAATTTTTATTATTTACGGATTTTTTCCCTACCATTTTCTTAGTATAAAAATCAATTATAAATTTTTTCTATTTTTTTCGTTGATAATTAATTCGATAATTAATTTGATAATTTGGATTTCTTTCTATAAATTCTTCATAAGATTTTTTTATATTTTTTTAATTTTTTTGATAATGTAAATATTTTAATAATCTTTCACAATCTTTACATTTTGCTTTTAATCCATCATAAGCCTTAAAATCTTTATAATAATTATTATTTAATTTATATTCTTTACATGTGGAACAAATTTTACCTTCTGGCATTTTTAAAAAAGAATTTTTATTTATTTAAAATGGCGCTTACAAATCGAACAAATAGATTAGCAGATGAATTACACCGCAGAGTTGTGAGTGTTTTTCCTAAAAGACGTGTTTATGTTCATTCTGTCGATCAAACATGGGCAGTTGATTTAGTAGATATGCAAAAATACTCAAAACAAAATAAACACTATAAATATTTATTAGCAGTTATAGATGTATTTAGTAAATATGGATGGTTAATTCCATTGAAAAATAAAACAGGAATAACAGTAAGCGAAGCATTTAAAAAATTATTTAAAGAAAGAAAGCCAATGTATATTTGGTCAGATAAAGGCTCTGAATTTTATAATAGGCAAGTAAAAGAATCGTTAAAAGATAATAACATAAAGTTATATTCAACAGAAAATGAAGAAAAATCTAGTGTAGTAGAAAGATGGATAGGAACGATGAAACAACATATGTATAGATATCTTACAGCCTCTGGAACATTTAAATATTATGACGTATTAGATCAATTAGTAAAAAAACTATAATAATACGGTACATTCTTCAATTAAAATGACCCCGGTTGAAGCAAGTAAATCCAAAAATCAATCAAAAGTGTATAAAAATTTATATCCAGAAAAAAAAGAAAAAACTAGAAAACCTAAATTCAAAGTAGGTGATCGTGTGAGGATAACAAAGAAGAAGGGTAAATTTGAAAAGGGTTATACAACTCGATGGACAAAAGAAATATTTGTAATTGNTGGGCTGATTTTCAGACGTATATATAAAGAATTCATCAAGCCCAGTATAATGTCTCACGTTATTATCCATTGGACAGGTATAGTATGCAGAGTTGTCACATACTTCAGACAACTATATAAAAATTATAACTTTGTGTGGCGGCATTCCTTGTCGAAAGACATTGAATCTTCTCTGCTATACACACAGCTGATCTGCACGACCGACTATACATCATGTACTGCGTTACAACCCTAGATTAAACCTACGAGGAGGTATCAACCGGTTACCGAAAGCTATATTTTTATATAGCCTAGGTAGCCGCATGGTCTAGTTCGCTGGACGTAGTGCAGGCGGTGTTGCCATAGATATCACAACAGTGATGGTTCGAATCCCGGAGAGGGAACTACCAATGTGCAGATCTAACAATGTTGAGCTGATTTTCAGATGTATATATATATATATATATATAGTTAGATCGCATTTTTTATAATCGATAGCTGCGGGTATAAAAATTTATTTACACGTAGAGTTCTTTTTGATAAGCAAATAACTAAATACCGAAGTCACTGTGAATTTACTTTCTGCATATGCGCATTTCGGCAAATTATGTCTCATCAGTGCAGATAAAATCGAAACGTTTGGAAGACCATCAACTCAAAAATGCTTAAAAACTGATAAAGACCAAATAACCAAAGTGATCTAAATGTAAAGCCAAAATCTGCTAAGGACAGAGCTTTGCATGAGGGAGATACTCCTTAGTTTTACATAAAATTTACAAATGCGAAAAATACCAATCCGGAGTCGTGTTGAAATTTAAGAACGTGTATTCCAGTCTCAGATCCGTTTTTCAACGATTTTAATTGCCTCAATCCCGTTTCCCTCTCGCTTGAAAAGACAAGCCGCACATAGGAGCCACACTTTCCGCGTATACCCCATTAACCCAATCTTTATAAAATACAAAAAGTCAGATTTTCTTTATGTGAATTATACTTTATATTTGAAAAGTCAGGTTTATACTCAATCTTTATAAATGACCAAAATAATTCACATCGATAAACATAAAACGATACAGAACATCAATAAAGTGGCAAAGTGGAAACGGTTCATCAATATCAAGAAAAAAGATATGGTACATCTATAATCAGTCAAAGGACAGTCTCCATCAATAAATAAACAAAAAGACACGGTTCATCAATAATCATTTATCAGACACGATAAATCCATAAATTGATAAAAAGATACAAACGAGAGACATAGTTTATCAATAAAAACACAACGGAAATTAAACAGATAAGAGACACAATGAATATATTAA
>MJUU01005657.1:0-55455 GCA_002080025.1 Modiolus philippinarum
CTAGCCCAAGATGTCCACTCAACTTTTACCCGATTTAACACGACTAACGCTCGACCATTCTCGACCTCTTTACGATTCACGTACGACTTATGCTCGACCCTCATTCGACCAACCAAACTTCGTCAGATTGAGCCAGATCATAGCCCGATTAGTGTTTGATTAACTAGACCTGGTCGGGAGAAGATCGTGAAATGGTCGAGTGTACTCGAGTTCTGTCCTGTCAATACGCTTGTATTTATGGGATAAAACGTGAACATTTACAAAATGTTATTCGAAGGCGCCTTTTTTTTAATTGTGGGTTAGAGCGCCCCCTTTTTTATTGTGGGCTAGATTATTGTCGGCTAACTTTAATGTCGGATATTATTGTCGGCTAGCTTCACCAGGGACTATATATAGCTATATATAGTCCCTGGCTTCACGCTAGTGAACCCCCCCCCCCCTGAAAATCAAATGGTCGTCCCTGTACCCCAGAAGATTCTGCTATCAATCAACTCTTATATTATATATAATATTATATATTACAAATGAGTTCGTTGGGGGCGTAATACTTGATTCTACTTGTCATGAAAATAAATAATTTAATTCAGATTTGAAGAATATTTTTGTTGTTGCAAATGCAAATCACGAAATAATTTGATGGGACATTTAGTGAAAATAAAAAATTTGTTCGAGATTGCCGTAAAAAAAGATAAATATTTTAAACAAAATCGCCCAAGCCTTCCTCTGAAAATCAAGTGGTCGTCCACAAAAGCCGAGCTGACAGGTAACAAGACGTCCAAACTGATCCGTCCGTGCATGTCCGGTCTAATTCAATATTAATTTCATTTTTTATTAATATTAATGTATCATGGATGAACTTCGGGGACATAATTCACAAACTTATGTACATGTACATATCTCGACATACATGTATAATGCGAGTGTAAAATGCGACAAAATTCTTTTATTTCACGTGATTTTTTTTTAAATTGATATATATTTATTTATTGTATAACATTGTCCTAATACCTAGGAGGTAGGTACGACGTGAAAACTTTTGCAATCGGCGCCCTACGCAGATCGCAAGGTTTTATGCAATCTGCGCCCCGTTCTAGTTTTTTTGCAGTATGTACCCGGGCGCATACTGCTAATGACAGGGTGCAGATTACGAATTGCAAGGATTTGGGCGCAGATTGCATCTCTCTAACCCTTTCCCTAAATATAACTCTAACCGTTTCCCTGTTTTAACCCTAGCCCTTTCCCTGACTATAACCCAGACCTTTTCAGATATAGTCCTAACCCTTTTCTGAATATAACCATACTCTTTGACCAGGCTGAAGCTAGCAGCCAATTTCTAGCAGCCAAAAGCTAGCAGCCACTTTTGCAGATATGTCTAAAAACCAAATGAACGCATAAGACTATCAACTTTTTAGAAGCTAGCAGCCAAATTGCTAGCAGCCACTTTTCGGGTAAGTATGAAAACCGAAATTTTAAATAAAATCCAAACGGTCATAAAGTGCTAACAAATAATTATTGGAGTAGTTGTACATAATTTATGATCAATACTGCTGATAAAGGTTATATTGTGGTGGAATTGTGTCATATTTGATTAATGAAATCAAGATAGACAATTTATTAAGCAGAAATGCATATAATTAAGAAATAATTCATGAGCGTCGGTGGTTTGTTGGAGATTTACATATGGGTGGCCATTATTTTCGTTAATATTTTACCCAGAGCGTAGCGTAGCGGAGCGAGGGGTAAAATAAACGAAAATAATGGACACCCATATGTAAATCGACTACAAACCACCGGCGAACATGAATTATTTCGATTCTAATATGAAATTTCATGATCTGAGCGGACCTATAGTGTACACGGTAACGACAGCCATTACTTCAGATTTATTGACGTTTTTGTGCACAAAACATATTGTGACGTCGTCAGTTTCAGCGTAAAGACTGTTGTGAAGTCGTTCATAATGTTATTGGAGATTTTCATATGGCTAGTTGTCATGGTTTCCATTGTTCCCATATTAGAATCTTGTATATATATTTACATTACGTCAATTTCAAATCTTTTGAAGACTTTAAGTGAGTCATTACTTAATCTACACGCCTTAATTATAAAAAACGTAACAAAATTTTATAATTTTTTACTTTTTTGTTATTTTTCTTTCTTTTTTGTTGTTTTTTATGCTTTATTTTAGTGTGAAAATTTGAAAAATTAAATAATTATGGACGCATGTTATAGACGACAGAGCCGTGCACCGAGCATCTAAAAAGCCAGGAAAGGCCACGTTACATAATTTCTTATGTACATTCCAAGAAAAAGCCGGTATTTAGTCAAAGCCCACAACTATCTTCTACCTAAATTCGTTGTCCTCGAATATAGTTCCTAGCTCTTTTGGTGCATTTAATCTTAATGTGTTTCCTTTTCCATTTTTATAAATTTTTGAAGTTTTTATACAAATCAGGGTGTGTATAGGAATCAAATCCATTGTTAAAATTTGTTTTTCTATATTTAAGCAAATCTTAAATCACGGCCAGGTAGAAAGTGTATGAATTTCCTCTCTTGACTTATTGACTTTGGTTCCCTAATATTATGAACTGTCAAAAAAGGAGAACCTTCTATGGAGAGTATGAGGACATGTCATTGATATCCTGTGATATCGGTTCGAACTTTGCCTCGGGTAGTTTTCTCTGGCGAGGCAAAGTCGAGACATCTTGAAAAGTGAAATTGTTGAGACTACCCATGTTGGACGACCTATAGGAAAAGGACCGTGCATTTACCCACCTGGGCAGTCATGGTGTAGAATGTTCTAGTATTTCTGCTTCAGATTCTGCAATATGGGCCAAAACTTTGCCTCGGGTGTTTTTTTTTGGCGAGACAAAATATGGGTGTTTGGGGAGATTTTTGCCATTTTTGGAAACCATCTGTGTGTGAACCGTGCATTTACCCACCGGAGGACTCGGGCTATGGAGAGTACGAGGACATGTCATTGATATCCTGTGATATCGGTTCGAACTTTGCCTCGGGTAGTTTTCTCCAGCGAGGCAAAGTCGAGACATCATGAAAAGTGAAATTGTTGAGACTACCCATGTTAGACGACCTATAGGGACCGGACCGTGCATTTACCCACCTGGGCAGTCATGGTGTAGAATGTTCTAGTATTTCTGCTTCAGATTCTGCAATATGGACCAAAACTTTGCCTCGGGTGAATTTTTCTGGTGAAACAAAATATGGGTGTTTGGGGAGATTTTTGCCATTTTTGGAAACCATCTGTGAGTGAACCGTGCATTTACCCACCTGAGGACTCGGGCTATGGAGAGTACGAGGACATGTCATTGATATCCTGTGATATCGGTTCGAACTTTGCCTCGGGTAGTTTTCTCTGGCGGGGCAAAGTCGAGACATCTTGAAAAGTGAATTTGTTGAGACTAACCATGTTGGACGACCTATAGGAACTGGACCGTGCATTTACCCACCTGGGCAGTCATGGTGTAGAATGTTCTAGTATTCGCTTTTCATGATGTCTCGACTTTGCCTCGCCAGAACTACCCGAGGCAAAGTTCGAACAGATATCACAGGATATCAATGACACGTCCTCGTACTCTCCATAGCCCGAGTCATCAGGTGGGTAAATGCACGGTTCACTCACAGATGGTTTCCAAAAATGGCAAAATCTCCCCAAACACCCATATTTTGTCTCACCAGAAAAAATCACCCGAGGCAAAGTTTTGGTCCATATTGCAGAATCTGAAGCAGAAATACTAGAACATTCTACACCATGACTGCCCAGGTGGGTAAATGCACGGTCCGGTTCCTATCGGTCGTCCAACATGGGTAGTTTCCACAATTTCACTTTTCATGATGTCTCGACTTTGCCTCGCTAGAGAAAACTACCCGAGGCAAAGTTCGAACCGATATCACAGGATATCAATGACTTGTCCTCGTTCTCTCCATAGTCCGAGTCCTCAGGTGGGTAAATGCACGGTTCACTCACAGATGGTTTCCAAAAATGGCAAAAATCTCCCCAAACACCCATATTTTGTCTCGACAGAAAAAATCACCCGAGGCAAAGTTTTGGTCCATATTGCAGAATCTGAAGCAGAAATACTAGAACATTCTAAACCATGACTGCCCAGGTGGGTAAATGCACGGTCCGGTTCCTATAGGTCGTCCAACATGGGTAGTCTCAACCATTTCACTTTTCATGATGTCTCGACTTTGCCTCACCAGAGAAAACTACCCAAGGCAAAGTTCGAACCGATATCACAGGATATCAATGACATGTCATCGTACTCTCCATAGAAGGTTCTTCTTTTTTGACAGTTCACAATATGAGGGAACCAAAGTCGATAAGTCAAGAGAGGAAATTCATACACTTTCTACCTGGCCTTGATTTAAGATTTGCTTAAATAGAGAAAAACAAATTTTAACAATGGATTTGATTCCTATACATACCCTGATCTGTATAAAAACTTATAAAAATGGAAAAGGAAACACATTAAGATTAAATGCACCAAAAGAGCTAGGAACTATATTCGAGTACAACGAGATTAGGTAGAAGATAGTTGTGGGCTTTGACTAAATACCGGCTTTTTCTTGGAATGTACATAAGAAATTATGTAACGTGGCCTTTCCTGGCTTTTTAGATGCTCGGTTTACAGCTCTGTTGTCTATAACATGCGTCCATAATTATTTAATTTTTCAAATTTTAACACTAAAATAAAGCATAAAAAGCAACAAAAAAGAAAGAAAAATAACAAAAAAGTAAAAAATTATAAAACTTTGTCACGTTTTTTATAATTAAGGCGTGTAGATTAAGTAATGACTCACTTAAAGTCTTCAAAAGATTTGAAATTGACGTAATGTAAATATATAAACAAGATTATATGCATTTCTGCTTAATAAATTGTCTATCTTGATTTCATTAACCAAATATGACACAATTCCACCACAATATAACCTTTATCAGCAGTATTGATCATAAATTATGTACAACTACTCCAATTATTATTTTGTTAGCACTTTATGACCGTTTGGATTTTATTTAAAATTTCGGTTTTCATACTTACCCGAAAAGTGGCTGCTAGCATTTTGGCTGCTATCTTCTAAAAAGTTGATAGTCTTATGCGTTTATTTGGTTTTTAGACATATCTGCAAAAGTGGCTGCTAGCTTTTGGCTGGTAATAATTGGCTGCTAGCTTCTGCCTGGTTATACTCTTTGCATGATTTAAACCCTGATCTCTTCCTCTAACCTGCGCTCCGTACCATGCAATGAGCGTCCTGGAATATGCGATGTGCACCCCGAAATATGTAGTCTGCGCCCCGGAATGTGCTATCTGCCCCCAGTTTCATGCAATTTTCGCCCCGTTCCATGGAATCTGCGTCACTACGCAAGCCGATGAATTTCTTGCAGTTTGCGCTCTTTGGGCGCAAAATGCATAAAACTTCACGATCTGCGGAGGGCGCAGATTGACAGAATACATACGTCCTACCTTTATGAGGTTTGATAAGATACGAGTACAACTTAGTATACAAAAAAAAAAAAAATAAAATAAAAACTAAAGAAAAATTTATACGATTTATGTAATCTCCGAAAAATTTTCAGATTGTTGAACCATTTATTAAGAGTCTTAATACCGAAGAAAGTGGAGGGGGTCACTTCCATATATTTTTGGTAGGGGTGCGCCGCTAGGTTGCTGGAGACACCCCCTATTCATATATTTTATAAGTAAAAATGTATATCTAACCATATATTTTTGTCAGAAAAGTAGACTAATTCATAAACTGAACCATCAAAAATGGAAAGTTTAGTCATTGATTACCACAGATAAAATTTTTAACTGATTATTATATTCTATATGTTTACTTTTATATTGTATGTTTATACAACCTGACGGGTAAAACTGTGCATATCTTTAATCTGACTGTGATTTGAAGGTACCGGCTGTAAAGATGATCAGTTAAATACTTATCTTAATTGATAATCAAAATCTTATATCAGATTTGTGTGTGAAACTGAGAAAGATGACCATATCATGCATTAGCTGTATAAATAATGTAGGGCTTATCATATATTTTATCTGAAATCAGGGAGTTGTATACATGTAGTCCTTTCCATGAAGTGTTGTTATCTTTTCCATGCAGGATTGGAACTCTCCTATCAACTGGAGAAACAAACACTCTTCCCTTCCGGCTATCACTCGTACGATTGGCTATCAATACACAACTTAAACCCTGAATATGTTTTAATTCTAAAAAATAGTGCAATGTCACAATAAACAATGATCTTAGTATTCTAAATATGAACAGTGCTATGAACTGTGTTCAGGATGTACAACACTTGTCGTGTTGGGTTGATAACCGGTACTGTTTCATTGTATCTAAATGCCGAAACAGAAGAGCGAACTAAATGATTTTTCGAAAAGGCCTATAACTAGGTTGTTATCTACATCCCTGATGAAATAAACGACCTATTCATATATTTTCAAGCCAAAAATGCCTACCTATTCCAGCGGCTTATCCATATTATCATCGATATTTTCATTACATAAATTAAAAATTGAAAAAAATGGGTCAGTATTTCGTAACTAAAAATAGGAGCCAGCATTTCAAACAAGGGAATGTTTATTCTTGTTTATCTAGTCAAATATAACAACTATGAAAATCTAAAGTTTACAAAGCAGGCTGATTTCTTTTATAGTTCTTATTTTCTTTTACAGTTGAAGTATATGATAAAAATATCATTACATGTCATTTTTCATATCAGATTCTTCATCAGCCCTCGGTCATAAAATCACCCCTCGAGCCTGACATCTCTGGGGCTGATATGACGACCTTTGGATGATAAAGGGTGTGATATGAAAAATGCCATGTAATAATATATAATTATAGCATGATCCAGTTGTAACGTTTTGAGGCAGCCCATGCGTGTTCCCTACTTCAGTTCAGTGATGTTTGAAAACGTGTTACAAGAGAAATTGAAAACAGACCAGCAATTTTTAAAAAACAGACTCTGCAACAACGAATTAACAAAAGTCCAAAATACCGATGCTACTTTTCCATCTACTTCACATTGAATAGAAATTATAGACTTAGCTAGACATCACCAACCACCCTTTTCACCGCAATGAAAAACCTTTATTAAGGCTGTCAACACTTTTCAAAATGAATTTAGTCGTTATTAAAAATATCAATTTTAAGCGACCAATTTATCCTCTTTTCTTTCATCCCTTTCTATTTCTCTCTCATTTTTATTTTCTTATTTTTTGGTAAGTAAATGTATTGAGAACACGTGAAAAAAATAATGCATTTTATTACATTTTATTCAAGCATCTCTTCACCTTCAAATTATTACATTAGATTTTAACCTTTATTAATTAGTCAATGTTGTTACAAGATAATTACAATTAATATCACTGTTGACACTGTTATTGTGGCAAATCCAAACTACATTTTCAGAATTTTAGCTGTAAAATTTATAGAGTTGGAATAGCCAGAATAAACCTTCAAATGTAAAATATTTTGATAACAGGCTAAGTAACATGTTTTATTATGTAATGCACGTTGTTTTCATTGAAACAAACTATGTGATAACTAGATTTATCCTGGCTAAAATGTTCTTACTTAGCCTGTTATCAAAGTAGTTTACATTTGTAAGAAAAACACAAGCGTGGTCAGAGTTTTTTTGTTAGATGACAATCATTTAAAACGCGACTTTTGAATCGTGTTCACTCTGGTATCAGATCTTTTTTTATACTTAAAAAAAATCAATACAACAATACATTGAGATGGAATCACTGTTGAGCTAAGGCTGACTTATATTTAATCGATTTGTAGCGCTTCAGGTTATTATTTTTTTCGTCAATTAAGATTTAGTTATACAAGAAAATGTGTCTAACGGACACAATGCCCCGCCCACAAATATTTTGAACAATGCTGTTTTTCGTGATCAGGCACGAAGTTGGTTGCGTGGATATTTTTTTATGATTTTTGTTTAATTATACCATATGAATATTTCATTCAATGGGTATTGAATGATAATAGCTTACATCCTTCACAGAAAAGAAACTAAAACTTATGGATAGACCTCAAACCACCCCTCCCCCTTTTTCCGTAATCAGTGAAGCATGAAGTTGATGGCTTGGGTAAATTACTTTTTTTGTGATTTTTGTTTATTTATATACAAATGTATATTTATATAAAGTTTCGTGATACAATGTAATATATAGCATACATCTTTCACAGAAAAGAAACTTCAACCTAACGGTAAACCTCATACTACCCCCGTCCCCTTTTCAATGATAAGTGAAGCATGAAGTTGGTAGAAAGGATAACTTTTCATTATGATTCTTGTTTAATTATACCCTAATGAGTATCTATATAAAGTTTCCTGATAATAGTATACACCCTTCACTGAAAAATAACTTCAAACTAAGAGTAAACTTAAGAATACCCCCTTTTTCCAAAGATCAGTGAAGCAAGAAGTTGGTAGTATTTATACATTTTTAGTTTAATTTTTGTTTATTTATACCCTGACGTGTATTTATATAAAATTTCATAATAATAGCATACATCCTTCACAGAAAAAACTTCAACCTGTGGGTAAACCTCATACTACCCCCTTTTTCCATGATCAGTGAAGCATGAAGTTGGTGGCTTGGATAAATTTTTATTATGGTTTTTGTTTATTATCAACCTAATGAGTATTTATGTAAAGGTTGTGGTAATAGCATACATCAACTTTAATCGGAGGGTAAAGCTGACTTGTAACAGACGAACGGACGGGCGGACGGGCAGACCCGAACACTATATGCCCACTACTATCGTAGGCGGGGCATAAAAATGGTCATATTGGAAAAATTTTAAATCGCTTAAATTTCATAAATAGTTTGATTTTTCTGTGGTTTATATTTATTTTAATAGGTTTAGAAATCAAGTTTTCTTTCTTACTGGTATCCGAGGCAATCGTTTCCGCCTTCAATTACACGAGAGTTCCTATTTCGAAAGTCTCGTATTTATTGATGATTTTTTTATCTGATGTCATTATTTTTTTCACTAAAAAATTATTAAATTTTCAAGGAAAAACAATACAAAAAGTTAAAATAATCAGCAAATATCTAATTTTTTCCCATGAACCTTTTCTGTTTAAATTTTCAAGGAAAAACAATACAAAAAGTTCAAATAATCAGCAAATATTATCTTTTTTTCCCCATGAACCTTTTCTGTTTAAATTTTCAAGGAAAAACAATACAAAAAGTTAAAATAATCAGCAAATATCTTATTTCTTTCCCATGAACCTTTTCTGTTTAAATTTTCAAGGAAAACAATACAAAAATGTAAAATAATCAGCAAATATCTTATTTTTTTCCCATGAACCTTTTCTGTTTGATCCCTCCAACTGGTCAAATTTGCTCAATTACAAATGCTTCGGATTCAATAAGTGGACCAGACATGTTGCATTTGTTTCGTCCTCTTACAAATTAATACGCAGTTCATCCAGTAAAAATTGTAACATCTTTTAAATACGGGTATTAACAAAATTACCGAACAGTATCGCCAAGAGTCGAAATCCAAAGGGTAAAAAGACAAAATAAGTGGTTCACAACAAGACAAATTTCAGACCGTACCAGATATTGCCATGCTCAAAATACAGAATCATAAATATGACATTACTGAATTATTAAAAATCACATTAAAATTGCATTACAAAAACAGTTTGTAGGATATTGACCTGACCATTATAGGTTATAGCTTGCCTGAAAATCAAAGAGAAGTCTATTTGGAAAAAGAACGATAACCGGCTGATTTGGCCGTAAATTTCGGTGATTTTTTAAGTTACACCTGGATACTTTCTATGTTCGTTTTGAAAGTTCAGATCCCACTACAGGAAAAAAAATACATTTATAACCCATGACCTCACAATAGGTACAGTTCTGACGTCATGTTAAAGGTACTTTTGAACGTTTTTAACTGAAAAGACATATATTGTCGAAACGCGCATATGCAGAAAGTAAATTCACAGGAACTTCGGTACACGTATTAGTTATTTCATAGAAATAAGAAATTTGGCGTATTTTCGAGCGGTTTTCATAATTGAAAATACAGAGCACATTCAAAATTATATTAAATAATTCACCAAATCGTTAGTAAAAATGCATGGGACCCTCCATTTAATTTTTTTGTGGCTCTTGCCTGTGCTCTATGTTTCCTCCAAGAAAAAGTAGTCAAAATTAGTAAACATTGCCTTATCTGATTGGTCACGGGTCAATAATATCGGGATTATTCGTTTTTAACTTACCTACAAGACAGAGAAAATTCGGCCACGCCCAATCTTTTCAAAAAATTTGAGTAATGCCTTACTGTTTAGTTCCGACTTTGATTTAATAAAATTGATATAAGGATTCAGAGATGGTGAAACCAGCAATGCTATTAGTAAAATTCCCTATCTCATTGTGACATTAAGATGAAGCACAGTTAGAGCGTAATATAAAATAAACAATAAAATACTTTGAATTGAAATGAACAATAAGAGCGTTGTTCCGTTACTTGTTTAACTTTGTGTTTTTAGAGACTTTGTCTGATATGCCGTTGCTTTATACGATTTAGGGTAGATCGGCAGTTTGTTGTCATCTTGAATCTGTATTTTTTTTTCTTTACTTGGTATAATCTGTTTATAAAGTATGCAATTATTTATATTGTGAAATGTTATAATACAATTTCATTGATATCAAGCTGCAATGACATACAACAGAGACATACGTCTCTGCGTACAACAACTAGAATACCAAGTATTTTGCTAATAAGATGCGGTATTTTAATTTCACAGTAAAAATATTTTAAATAGGGAGATAATCCGAAAAAAAAAATTACAAACGATAATACTCAGAAAATTTACATTTGGTAAAATTATAACTTTATATTTTTTGAATGTATATAGAAAGGGCTTACTTATGAGAAACATACAAAGAAATCCATGAATTAGTTTGAAAGAAAACAACAAAATATATGTTTTTTTCTGACATATTCTTAATGCTAGGTTTACACCGCCGATCAGACAAACTCGATCAACTCGACCATGCTGTTTTATCCCGATCAACGTCATGAAATTCATTGATCGAGCTAGCCCAAGATGTCCACTCAACTTTTACCCGATTTAACACGACTAACACTCGACCATTCTCGACCTCTTTACGATTCACGTACGACTTATGCTCGACCCTCATTCGACCAACCAGACTTCGTCAGATTGAGCCAGATCATAGCCCGATTTGTGTTTGATTAACTAGACCTGGTCGGGAGAAGATCGTGAAATGGTCGAGTGTACTCGAGTTCTGTCCTGTTAGTACGCTTGTATTTATGGGATAAAACGTGAAAATTCAGGGAACAGTTCAGCATGTTGGTAGAGCAGTAAAATTTGTGGCTCATGAGGCTGATGCTTTAAATGTGATATTTATAGAGTAACAGAGAAAGCGGATCTGACACAGAAAGCGCGTATTGTTGGTTAGACAATAGCAAATGCTTCACAGTCATCATTATAGAGGGTGAATGTTCGCTTTCACATACTAGCAGGTCACCCTCCTCATCACGCGTCAGAATGCAGCTGTGTGATTTTCCTGTCATTACATATAGGACTAATCTGGAATTACAGTAGTTTACATGTATAGCTTTAAACCTGCATTCTGTATAAACAATCCGGGTTTTAGAAAGTGAAAATGGCGAGCGGCTGCCCATTTGGTACATCATTTGCCCAGTGCAAATCTAAAATAATTTCTTTATTTTCTAGTACGTGTTACAAATGTTCAAAATCGCATTTTTCTGATGTCATTTGGCAGAATCAAATCTTGTGATAAGAGTACCAGCCTACTCGAAAAAAACAATATTTTATGCTTGAATTCATGTGTTAAGTGAATCTGTTTCTGGAATGTACATATTGTGTACATCTTGGATTCAATTTCAAATTCTGTAAGCATAACTATTCGATTGAAATTAAAGCCCTTTGCACGTCATCCTTTAATTCTACTTTTTAGTAGCATGCACAATATGATATTCTTTACTACAATCCTGATATAGCCAGGTAGAGCTTTTGCCATTATTTTGTGTCCGTTGTCCATGAACTTTGCATTCGAATATATTCTACCCAGAAACTGCAGAGTCATGATAGACCACGATTGGTTCAATGTGAAAACAACCGCCATGTCCGCTTCTAATCAAATATAACCGCCAACTGGGAATATAGTTTTAATTGGCTCTTATTGGAAAACCCGTTCTAACGTTGCCTCTGAAACCCCTAATCCAATTAGACCAAACTTGTTACGATTGTCCCTTTTCAAAATAGTGCTCAAATTTGCTCAAACACAAATGCTTCGGATTCAGTTATTTCCGTTAGTAAGATCGCCCCGATTTGGTAAGTAGACCGAACACGAGCATTCAAGATCAGTGTCCTGATCAATGAATATTCTTTAATATTCATAGATCGAGTTCGGTCGAGTTGCTTTGATCGGCGGTGTAAACCTAGCATTAGAAAAATCCACTAATTTTAATATAGTTTTTTTTGCTAAACAAGCACCGTGACCCCCTTTTTTAGCTCACCTGGCTATGCCAGGGTGAGCTATTGCCATCACTTGGCGTCCGTCGTCCGTCCGTCGTTAGCTCACTTTCAAAAATCTTCTCCTCTGAAACCACTGGGTCAAATGGAACCAAACTTTAACTGAATCATCACTAGGGTAACTTATTTCAAATTTTTATTTTGTATGTCTTAGGTCAAACAACATGGCTGCCGTTACTAAAAATAGAACATAGGGGTAAATTACAGTTTTTGGCAAATAACTCAAAAACCGTTACAGATATACAAAATTGGACAGAAGTAAAAATGATCAGCATGAGAAGATCTACCCATGCTGAAATTTTGAAGAAAATCTGATGACCCGTCTTAGAGTTATTGCCCTTTTTCCGTAAAATTTTCAAAATTTGGATGTTTTTTATTTTTTATTAAAAAAACTATAACAGAAAGAGGTTAAGTTTAAATTGCTAAAAATGTTCAGCATGTTAAGATCTACCCACATGGATATTTTGAAGAAAATCCAAGTACCTATATATGAGTTGTGGTCCTTAATTGGTCAAATTTTTCGTGATTTTTGACTTTTTGTCCTAAATTTCAAAAACGCTTTGAGATAGAGGTCAAGTTTAAACTGCAAAAATGTTCAGCATGTTAAGGACTATATTTTATTCAACACATTCAAGTTTTCCGACCGCTTCCAAGATCGCCGCGAGCGGGGAACTTAGTTTACCATTTGACCTAATGGGAAAATTCATATAAAGAACGTCTTCTTGAGAACCACTGAATGGATTTGAACCAAATTAGGCATGAATGATGCTTATGAAGTGCCAACCAAGTGTTGTTACTTTGGTGCCGATCCATCATCCAACATGGCCACACGCGGGGATCTTAATTTTAACATTGGACCCTATGGGAAAATGCATGCAAAGAACTTCTACTTTAGAACCACTGAATTGATTTGAACCAGACTTGGCATGAATGATGTTTATGAGGTGCTAACCAAGTGTTATTACTGTGGTTCCAATCTGTCATCTTACATGACCGACAGCATTGGACCCTATGGGAAATGCACACAAAGATATTCTAGAGAACTGCTGAACTTATTTAAATCAAACATGACATGAATGATGCCTGTCAGGTGCTGACCAAGTGTCACCAGCTGTGAACTTAATTTAGCAAAAGATGTTCTTCTAGAGAACTGCTCAATAGATTTAATCCAAACTTTGCTTATGTTACTTCAGTTCTGATCCATCATCCAACATGACTGCCAGCAATGAATTGGACCCTAAGGGGAAATGCATACAAAGATATCATTCATGGAAAACCATTGAATGGATTCAATTTGAACATTGCATAAATGAAACTTGTGAGATTTTGACCAAGCTTGTTACTTTGGTGCTGCATGATCCGTCTTCCGACATGGCCACTAGTAGCAAAACTTAGTTTAACATTGGACCCAGTGGGAAATGCATAAAAAGATCTTCTCCTCTGAAACTGCTTGAACAATTTCAGGAGAATGTTGATATGATAGTCCTCATGTGACCCTCTTCAAAGTTTTATGTTTAATAGCTGCCAGCAGGGAACGTAGATTAACAAAAGGCCCCTTAAGTTTGGAAACTGCATTCAAAAATCTTCTCTGAAACTGCTTGAACAATTTTAATTAAATTTTATAAAAAGTTTCTGATTTTTATGTACATACACCACCAAAGATGGACCATCAATTGGGAATTATAGTGCTGCAGGACCCATTTGAGCGATACAGGCTTTTGAGAGCCTCTTGTTATTATTTTATTTCAAAGTTAACATACCAATTAATCTTCCCTGGAAAATGAGAAAATTTTACGAACAAAATTTGCAATACCCATCTACATTAAAAAGTTTGTCTCTCCTGTAGCGTCAAAGAAAGTTGATTTTGAGGATGGAATGGATAGAAATTTACTGATTTCCGTTATTTGTAGAATGGCCCCACACAATTGAAAAAAAAAAATAACAAACTATAATAATAATTATTTCAGTGATGATATTCATTTAATTTCTCCCTAAGGATTCCTCTCAAAATACCTTTTAACCCTTTCTATTCTGATTTTCAATTAACCTTTTCGTAATCCATATTTAAAGGGTTTAATAATACAGCACATGTTCGATACTCATAACTGCAAAGCTAATTTATCAAACATGTTTTCTTCAAATAAACAGATTTTTCATACATGTAACATACATGTAAGTAATTGGGTTTGTGTTTTGAAATCTTGCAATTAAGCAGTCAGATTTGCATTTAAGTTAATTTAACAGTGTTAGGAAGATAAGTGGGAATTGTCTACTTTCTGCGAAAGCCAAATAGTGTCAATGGATTTTTTTTTTATTTTCTCAGTAAAAATTCTCACAAAAACATAATTATATCGTTATTTCGAATTAAAAATATTTTGCTCAGAAAAACAAAACTTATTGCGTTATAACGCGATAATTATCTTGTTTGAACGCAATAGTTATCTCGATATTACGCAATAATTATCTCGATATTTCGAAGTAAGAAAAACAAAATTTACTGCGTAAAAGGCGATAATTATCTCGTTATTTCGAATAAAAAATATTTTTCTCGGAAAAACAAAACTTATTGCATTATAACGCGATAATTATCTCTTTTAAACGCAATAGTTATCTCGTTATTACGCAATGAATATCTCGTTATTTCGATTTAAAAATATTTTTCTCGGAAACACAAAACTTATTGAGTTATAACGCGATAATTATCTCGTTTGAACGCAATAGTTATCGCGTTATTACGCAATAATAATCTCGTTATTTCGATTCAAAAATATTTTTCTCAGAAAAACAA
The DNA here is from genome assembly GCA_002080025.1 of Modiolus philippinarum. Classification (NCBI taxonomy): domain Eukaryota; kingdom Metazoa; phylum Mollusca; class Bivalvia; order Mytilida; family Modiolidae; genus Modiolus; species Modiolus philippinarum. The sequence continues at coordinate 15,384 of MJUU01005657.1, forward strand.
AACTTACTGAGTTATAACGCAGTAATTATCTCGTTTGTACGCAATAGTTATCTCGTTATTACGCAATAATTATCTCGTTATTTCGATTTAAAATATTTTTCTCAGAAAAACAAAACTTATTGCCTTATAATGCGATAACTCGTTTGTAAAAAAAATAAAGTACCAAACAGCCACGCACATTCCTTTTTCGGCCCCTACACCAGTGTGTTTTGGTAGCTTTCCGTAAATAGATGAAACGGATGATATTCTTTTGAGTTGCTTTTATTTTTGTGGTCTCAAGTCTGCCTCATCAGGGGTCCCTTGAAACAAACAATAGTTTGAATAAAATAGTCAAATAGTTCTGATGCAAGGGGAGTTTCATTTACAGGCTAACAATCTTTTATTATCAAAAAAAAAAAAAAAAAAAAAAAAAAAAAAAATTGACAACTATCTAAAAATGCTCCAAACACATTAACATAAAAAATGGTCCCCCACCTCATTTACAGGAAATAGGGCTTTACTTACCTTGAACAGTTTACACAAAGTAAAAGTATGGTCATTTAGACGTGAATTTTGATCCTATATTTGGTCATTTTCAGACTTAGTTCAACTGTTATCAAAAATCGTGTAAAGTGGTCTCTGGTACGTGTACTTCTCGAAAATGAAATAAATTTATGCCACACTTTTATGTTTTCTTGAATACTTGCAGTCGAATATCGCTGTAAAAAGCCTTTTGTTAAAAATGTTTTCAAAATTATTCTGACCACCTGTTTATTGTGCCCACATCTCATGATTTTTATTATGCCAAGTTTTCTTACTTTTGACTCGATGAGTGCCCTGTGATTGTTCAAGTGTTTTTATTGTCTTCTGTTAGTTTTTTTGTCGGGCAACGGATGACAGCGATTGTAAGAACACTTTTCTAGTTAATTTTATTGTCGTGTAAAAGCGTGTACCGTAGCACATTTTTCACATGAAGCGCTGGCGCGGTTCTTTCAATATGTGCTACAGTCCACGCTTTTACACTCCAATAAAACTACAAAATATTCCATTCAATTCTTAAGAGGCATCCGACATAGTTTAGTATAATAGAAAGATTTGTACATTTCAGATGTTTCATTTCAATTATTTTAATTTCAATAAACAAAAGAAAATTAGGAAAAATATTAATGCACATTTATTTGCTTTTTATCGACTATAAATTTTTGATGTGAGTAAGTAGGTAGGTGAATATTTTTCTCCTTAAAGACGTGAAAGAGATGCTAATTTTAAAGAAAAAGTGCTTAAAATAGAAGTAAAAAAAATTTGGAAATTTTTTGAGCAGGTGAGATTTTTATGAGTAATTTGATAAACAGCAAGCAAACAATTTCTACGTAGAGCCTATTCTGGTAAGTGCTTCACTCAAATTAAGATTTCAAATCATGGAATATTTAAAATAATATAAATTACATAAAGTTATAACTAATGCATCAAACTGCACGTATTTCTGTCTATAGATGCATTATTAGCGAAAAAATAAGTCATGTAAATTAATAATAATGCTAGGGTGATACTGATACTGCTGAATGCGTACTTGGAAATACTGTCTTCAAAGGAAATTTAAATGGATAAATAATTATTTTAGAAATTTCTAATTGGTTTATTTATAAATTGCGTAGCTACCCGGAAGCCAGACATAACCTGCATTTATTTCAGACCAATCACCAAAAGTCCAATCATGACCAATAAATATGTATAACTTTCATATGAATACGATCATCGAACGGGACATAGGCAAAATAACAACAAAAGTTTGTATGTAGGAGCATGGAGGTCCTCAGTTGTAGGAAGAATCGTTTAACATGTAGACATAGCTGTAAGATTGAGATGTTTACATCTAACAATCGTTGACATCCAGTACACAGGAAATTTTACAAACACTTAGAACAGATACGTCACAAAATCACGGAAAAGTTGTTTTATTGAAAACAAAACTCAAAATATTTAACCTATAGTGGGGCAAAGGTGACTTTGAGCAAACGGGTGGTTTTCAGTTTGTTTTGCAGCACTACAGATGCAATGTTTTTCGTCAATTAGAAGTTGATAAATAGGGGATATAATGCTCTGACAATTGAATATTTAAACAAAAATTACAATGGATTCTGAACTGAACTCTTTATGATATTTGTTCCGTGTCAGCTTGTTCATGTTTCAATTTTATTCCCATTAAACCTGATTTTATTTGCATTTTAAAAATAATAACATAAACAAAAACATACAATTGACTAAAATTCTGATACTTAATTATTCATTTCCACTTTGTTGATGGCCGTGAATGTTGGTGAATTGATAAAAACTGAGAGCATTATCATTCCAGTACGAAGAAAACTAATCAGTTGAGAAGTTACAAGGTCTTAAATATACACATTAAAAAGACAAACAAAGAGTATCTTTTCTCGTGCTAAATTCTATACTTTTGGTACTGTCGAATATTTCATATTGAAATTTGTCGTCTATTAACGAAAGTTCTCGCACTTAGGAGCCATAAATTATCGAAATTTTATTTTGAGAGCTCAAGCAAAACATCGATAATCTCTGACGTTTACGCTTATAGACTGTAAGAGTTGTCGACGTGCTAAAAGTAACAACAATTTCTTTATTTTGTTCTTTTTTCCTCCACATCGATGCCAATGACAATCAACAGGGAATAAAAAGTCATGTGATCCAGAAAAATGTAGTAACGCGTTTCTCCCGTATTCTCACGAAAGGAATATTTTTATAAGACAACATGCATTACCAAAGTATTTGTCAGCCAGATGTTTTTTTTGTTTTTTTTTTGTTTTTATCTTTTTGCAATTATGGAGTCAGTGAGTTAAAATATGTAAAATGGTAGGTCAGTTATTTGATCAGTGACCTATTATAACATAATAAAGGTAACTCGCACCCATTCATTTGTGCTGCATTAAGACGTACATATAGTGCACATCAAACAAGACTTAGTATCGAGAAAGTTTTCGAGCATTCGATGCGTATTACGTGTGAACGTTTTGACTATCAAATTGAATTACATGTGAACGCAGCATAAATATATATTATTAAACCATTTTTTTATATTATTACTTCCTTTATGACAAGAAATCAACTACACACGTAAGACCTTGGGACACTTCTACTGTAAAGCAGAAATTGAAGGAAACAATTTCCATGAGTTTTGTGAAGCCCTTCCTAATTCTTCTATAAAAGAGACGATTCAATGGGGGGTCTAGAAGAAGGTAAGCTGTTCTGCGTTTCCCCATTTTCCCCATTTGATGTTATAATCAAATCTTATCAATCAATCAATAGGAAAAAGAAAAGAAAGGGAATAAATGTCAAGGAGACAACATCCCATCTCCAGAATAAAACGACCCAAAAGAAAACATCTATGGGTCAACACAATGAGGAACCTCACACCATATCGCAAGCTCTAAATGACCCATAAAATAAAACAAGTAAATAAATTCAGGAGACGAAGCACATCCAATAACCCAAAAATACAGAAACTAAAGTTTTAGGAGAAGACAAATGTTGCTTAAAACATTAAAAAATCATTACTAAACAGTATTTTTGGTAAACATTCGCCTTATTTGATGTTAATATGCACAGTACCCTAGTACTCTGATTGATACAATATTAAAAAAAAAACATATTCTTGGTACAATGTGTCATCATTAATTTTTAACACATGGAGCATGTTTCAATCACAGATTTTACCTGGATTAATGATAGTATTAAATATAAATTGTGATTATACTAGAATTAAAATAAATATAGGAATAATTTTTGTTTACAAATTGACTTCTGTGGCTTTTGCTATCAAATATGCTAGTGGCAACATTAGCATCGCTTAAAGGATGTACAAAATTACGATTTCATAGACCAATTCCCTTTAGTAAAGTTATTTACTGTTTTCATATTTCAGCGAAAAATATGGGACTGCTATCAGAAGGCACGCCAATGAGCTGGGAGGAAACTAAAAGACATGCCAATCATGTTCGAACACATGGAATTCAACAATTCATCAATCAGTACAATAAACACAAGGATAGAGATAACGACGTTTTATACTGGGGAGATGAGGTTAGTATTTTTGTCATTTCACTTTGTATTTTGTTTCTCAAGTATCAATGAAAGGGTTTGATTTTATGATCATACAACCTTTAACAAGATCATTCAATTTAACAGCATATCTCTAAAGCGTTGACTATCAGGACAGATTTTAAACTTGGACGGACTTTGAGAACCTCAAATTGTCTAAAAACACAGAACTTAATAGTATATGCTGGTTCACTCAAAATTGATGTATAGTTCTAAAAAATAAATTCGGAAAATGTATACAGAAGGAGCTTAAATTATAGAAACACCAGAGGTCTCATGAAACATATCTTATTAGTTTTTACACTTTTAACGAAACATATATTAGAAAAAAACAGAGAAAAGAAAAGTAACAAATATAAAAGAACCACGAACGACACAGTCTGAACAAAGATAAATGTGGTCTTTTTTTATAAGATTCCATAGAAGGAAAAATATGCCTTTGCAACTAATACAGCATTCGTGTAACGGGATATTAGGTCCACAAAAATTTGGAAATTTATATAGAATCCAAAGGTTCATTAGGTCAACCGAAATTATGAAATTTATTTAGAATCCGAAGGTTCATTAGGTCAACCAAAATTAGGAAATTTATATAGAATCCGAAGGTTCATTAGGTCAACCAAAATTTGGAAATTTATATAGAAACCGAAGGTGCATCTCTATTATGTAATCAATAGATCCGTGCTTATTTTTTTCTGCACTATTGCAGTTGATTTCCTCTCGATAATGAACATCCGTTAATTCAAAGATCTAAATTTCCAGTGAAGTTGAAGTTATAATTTATAAACCATATTCGCACAATGACTGCTTCACTATATTGTGTCTTTACGCCAACCTGTTCAATTACGTGTTCATCCAGCAAAAGCGATCCATAAGTTTTCCTGTAATTACAGTGGTAAAACGATTTGTACAATTCTCGTGAGATACCATGAGCTATTCATACCAAAAGATAATACTTATTGAAGAAATTTGACTTTTAAATCTATAAGTAATTCGATCAGAAATTGATATTGCCATATCAATTGCACAAACACACATACACATACACGCACATAACAGCGCTTAGTAGGATAGCATAGCATTATGCGCATATGCAGAATCCAGATTTACAACAACTTTGGCATTTTGTTATTTGTTACCAATGGGACGATGCCAATACTGGTGGACTGTTAGGGACCGACCATTTAACTTAAAAAAAGGGGGGGGGGGGGTTTCTAAAATATTTTGGAGCTGATTTTATGTGAAAAAAAATATTGTGGCTGCCAAAATGATGAAAAAAATTTCTGATGGAGGCTTTCTGCCAAAAAAAAAATAATGTGAATTTAAACAAAAAAATATTTTGTTGATACACGTGAAAAAGATAAATAAATACCCCCCCGCCTTTTCAGGTTAAATGGTCGGTCCATTAGTCCCCGAGGGTTCTGGCCGGAAATCCGATTTTCTTTCATACACGTATCTCTTTCCTTTGTTGATTTTGGCTTTCCTTTTCATATCCTATCGATAATTTGTTCTCTATCATTTCGGTTTATGGATTTCCAAAGTTTTGAATTTGATCTGCACTGAAGAGACATGAGTTGTCGAAATGCACACATGCAGAAACTAAATATACAGTAACTTCGGTATTTTGTTATTTATTTACTATACATGTTCATTATTTATTTTTTGATGTTTCACAGGATATGTTATTTATGTTAGTTTGATTATATTTTGTATACTTTCATATTAATATTATACATACATGTATGTATATTATGATAGAGTATATGCTTATCAAATTTTCTTTTTAATATCATAATACATGTATGTATGTTCAGATAGAGTATATGCTTATCGAATTTGACGATGAGAAGAAGACGGGTCGATTAAGTCTTGGAGCTCAGCGAGTACTGGATAAACTTCGAAAGTGTCAAAAACAATATCCTGGGTATGTTATAAGAAGGCATTTTAAAATCATTTTCAAATATTTAATTTCCAATTATTCAAATGTAATCTTTTGTATAAAAATTAATCCATTAAATATGAAAAAGAAAGGAAATGGGGTAAATGTCAAGGAGACAACATCCATTATTTAGGTTAAAACGATCCATAACAAAGCATCTATGGGTCACCGAACGGTCTTCAACTCATTGAGGAACCTCACGCCATATGACCATATAGCAAGCCCTAAATGGCCCCAAAAAGGTAAAAAGTGAATAAATCAATGGAAACAAACCACATCTAATGACCCAAATATCAAGAGACTAAAATTTTATAAGAAGACAAGGACAAGCCAATGACCAACATATTCCTGACTTGAGACAGGCGCAAAAATTGTGGTATGGTTAAACTCGTTTTCTTGGATCCAAGCCCCCCCCCACTATGCCTGGTGAATGGCTAAAAATAAATACACAAAAAGACTAAACTAGAAAAAGGTCCGACTCATCAAGACGAGTACCCTTACAATGGAGTACATGAAACATGAAGACAAAACACACGGGTACTATCCGGACAAATGCTCGCAGTTACTGACAGCTAGCTAAGGACATAATTTCCGTTGACTATGACATCAAGCCTTCTTACATATGAAACTTCAATTGAAATACTTAGATTTCGTTTAACAACATCATAGTTTATTAATAAATATACATTTGTAGAGAAGAGTCCCTGCATTAAATATGGGTAACTTAATCTACCCGCAATCACCGGAAAAAAACAGCAATCAGCAGTCTATAGCGTTTACTTTTTAACTTTTAGTCGTCCGACGTTTGTCAAGCGTGGGGTAGATCATGTTGATCTTTTCAGAAGTTCTCTGATGTTTTTCGTGTATATAGCAGTTTGTTTTGTTTTTTTAATGTGTCAATTCCCTACATTTGGGGCCCAATTTTTTCTTTGAATAGAAAAAAGAAGGGAAACGGGGAATGTGTCAAAGAGACAACGACCCAAAGGGGAGAAATAACAACTCAAAGCCACCATTTTTACTTATCCCTTGTTAGATTGTTGTATTATTTTTGCTGATGGAATATTTTAGTTATTTGACATCTGTCAGCTTTTAATCATATTTCGGTCTATTGTCTTCTTATTTTTATTTTGATTTGCGACTGATTTGTTTGGTACCACTGGGCCCATGCGTCTTTTGGTGGACATTCAGTTCTTGAGGGTATTCAACAACCCAGTAGTCATACTTTGGTGTTAACCCCAAAACTACATTTATTTTTAATATCTACATTTATTAATTTTGTATGAAACTAACGAGTTTCTCCCTTTTGCAAAGCTCTGTCATTAACTAATATTGGCTTCCAGTAAGATTCCATTGGTTATTTGTTGTCTGTTAGCTTTTATATATTTATTGTCTTCCTTTTCGTTTTTAGCTGAACTGCAGAGAAATAAGTTCATATTAAGTTTTCGAAATGCTCATCTGCAAAAACTACATCAATAGTAAATTCTGTATTTTGTTACTTGTTTTTTTTTACTAGGTGGATATTCATGACAGTATTTGATTTGGGGGGGGGGGGGTGTAATAGGAGTTTTGTTACTGATACGAAGTATTTTGTAACAACAAGACAACAATCGACGAACCTGTTGTAGGCGAGTCTGATGTTAGACCATACATGCGATATCTTTCAAACTTCTGTTATTTCTTTTAATCAGAAACTAACAATAATGCACCAAAATTTGAAAAAAAAATAAAAACGTTACTGATTACAAGATCTATCTATCCGAATTATAATAATTTTAGAACCGATTCAATAAATCTGTCCCCACCGTCACTCAGTTTGTGACGTGTATATCTATTGTCAACTTCTGTGTTAAATATAACAAAATGTCATCAAATGTGGACGGCTACACACAAAATATTGTATACATTCATACACAATATAGCATTTTGTCATCTTTTTACAAAGGAATTGTCAATTATTGACTATGAATCAGTCACATCATCACTGCATTTGATTGGTCAGGAAGTTCAGGTAGGGACACAATTATTGAATCGACCCTAAAAACCTCAGAACAAGGTGTATCATTTTGTTTAAGCATACATGTTGAAACAAAAGAAAATAACATCGATAACATCATTTAAAAATAATAAAATGAAAATAACATCGATAACATCATTTAAAGATAATAAAATGAAAATTTTACATGGATGTCACAAAAGACAAAAAAAAAAACAAAAACAAAAAAAAAAAACAACAAAAAACAAAAAACAAAAACTCGCGTTTTGGGCCCCCGAAAAATAAGGACATAATGATTGATTGTGGTTTCACTACTTCCTGGGTCAATGTCTCCTTTGGTGGACTGTTAGTCACCGAGGATATTCATAACTACTTCTAAACTGGATTGAAAACAAATAATTTAAAAACTTTGAAATATTATCAAACTAAAAGTAAATTCTATTCGCAAAGGTCTGCCATTAATTAGTATTTTTTTACGTTTCTTTTCGGTCCATTTAGTTGTGTTCCCTGAAAGTCATTAATAGAGTTTGGTTTTTTCTTCCAAATTTGAGATTACAAACATAAGTTGTCGAAATCAACACCTGTAAAAATAAAAAATCGTGTTTTGTTTCTTTAAATGAAATTTGTATAAGACAAACGAAGTGCACTGTAGTTACTCCCTTTTCCTTTACATTTAAGTCATTGGATCAGAAGACGGAAGGGGACTTAAATCATTTTTTAAACTTGTTGGTTATTTTTTGTATATAACATTTAAGGTTAAATTTAAATATGATATTGCTTTTCAGAGTTCATTCCACGAAATGGCACCCAGAATATGCTGCGTATATGGTTGAAGGAATTCCAGGAAAGCCTTATGGAGGACTTATAAATAGTATAAACTTTGTAGAATCAAGCATGGAGTTCAGGTATACATAGTGAAGCTTAAAATAAACATTTAAATAGTGGATTCGGTGTAGACATGCAGTGGATATTTGGTAAATGTCAGTGCCTGGTCGAAAAGGAACAAACGGTTGAGAAACGCCACGAGTCACACAGAAAAAAATATCTTACCTTATTCAACAAGACCAGATCCATTATGGTCGTTTAGAAGGTAGCCTCAATGTACTTTTCCATTACCATCTCTTTCAAGTAGCAAACATGACTTTTTTCCCAGTTGTGCCATTTAACTTTATTTCTGTCTTCCATTATAATTATATGAATTGATAAACTTATTATCGTTTGCTCATAGAACGCACGAATGACTGCAACTAAACAATGAAAATGAGACAACACACAAACAATCTTTAAAAACATATTGACAAAAGAACAAATAGAAGTATATGGAATAAATGTACATGGGACATGGTAATGAAAATTCAAGGAAAGATTACGCAAATGGAACAGCGCTTTTCTTGTTGTTCTCAATGTCGACAAGTCTCTTTCAATACAACAAAGAAAGTATGTTAAAATGTGTTGTAAAATAGCTGAATACCGAACTAAATTGCTTTAAGTTATACAGATTGACATTTCTACAACTTCTGTCTCTAAACTGTAATATCTGCCAATATCAGCTGGCTTATTATGTACCATCCCGATACTGAACATTAATTAGTAGATGGAAATTAATACCCGTATATGAGAAATGTCCGTACCTAAGTAGAGTTTAATTAAATACTTGACAGGAAAAGAGAACTACAGCAAGTTTTGGAACCAAATGAAGTTGCATGTGCCATTACAGCATATCCAAGGTATGATTATAACTATTGTAATACAGTGAGTACAAGCTCATGTAATATATAGTTTACACCAATTTCTATGTAATAGTCATTATATGGATTACTTGACCAGACTGACAAGAAGTCACTGCAAATCTGTCTGCTTGACTGATAATTAACTATTTTCATCTTTTGTCATCTTGTTTAATCTTTAGAAATGTATTTAGTAACACTTCACCAATCAAGTAGTCAGAACTTCGGTGCTGACCCGAAAACCGATTTTACTGAAATTTGCAATGTCTAAATTTTACAAAATTTTGTTTTAAACTAAGGAGTATCTCCCTCATGCATAGCTCTGTCCTTAGTTGAATTTTGGCTTTTCTGTTTGGACCCTTTCGGTTATTTGTTCTCTTTCTGCTTTTACGCATTTTTGGGTAAATGGATTTCCAAATGTTTTTGGTTTGATCTGCAATGATTAGACATAAGTTGTCGAAATGCGCATATGCAGAAAATAAATTAACAGTAACTTCGGTATTTTGTTATTCATAGAGCACAATATCTCCCTGTGTGGTTCACTAATCCTAATAAACATTTATTGCTTTTTACATAATTTTTTCCTGAAAGCATTGGATTAAAAACCAAATAAATAACAAAATACCGAAGTTAAATAGAATAACGATTGAATCAATGTGTAGCAAAATTTACGGCTCTCCTATTTGCAATGTGCCTAGGAATTAATAGATTTATAATAATAATCTAATGTGGTTAATTCTGTTGTATTGTTTTTCGAAAACCGTTCTGTAATGTTGTTTGCAACTTGGTTGTAAGACTTGATATATTACTTTTATCGGTAATTTGAATGAATTTCTTTTGATCTACAGAGACTGATAATCCCAGTATCACCGAACTGGATATTATCATGAAATTATTGGGTCACTGTGAAGGCATCACGTGCGGGTTGCTAAGCTGACGTTATGTTTTGTACTATTTGTCGTGTTCATACGCTTAAGACGTTGAATGAAGAATGCATTTATATTATAATTGCAATAATCAATAGATTAACGTTGCTTAAATAGAAATTGCAGTTTATTTCAATCTGTTTAAAAGTTCTGTTTATCATTTTGTGAATTACCGATTAAAGAAATATAGGACATTTTGTTTTTGATACGGACTTTATCACGGCGTAACGCATCAAGCTCGCCCTACCGGGCTCACTTGATACTGGACGTGATAAAGTCCGTATCAAAAACAAAATGTCCAATATTCCATATTTATAGTGTTAGGGTGTCATTTAGTTGAAGGAGATACGATACAGTATCAAGGGCATATAATAACGTCGCCGGATCTGGAATGTTGTTTTCGCAACGTCACAGGTTAGAGCGCGACGTCATAAATACCGGACTTTGCGAGTTCTGGACAGGTTACTGTCAATGAAAGCATGCATACAGAGACGTACAAAAAAGTATTCAGTCAACAATTTTTTCACTATATATTTCTAATAAAACCACAATTTTTCAAAAAAATACTGAGAATCCATTTCTTATCCGATTTTGATAAAATAATTTGTTTTGAAAAAAGTGGTTTCACATAGAATATATAGTAGAAAAAAGAGTGACCGAATACTTTTTGTACGTCTCTGTATAATAAATCTATGATAAAATCGATGTGGTTTTATTAATTGCTCATGCTTTGAAAATTCAAGCAAAAACCCCGTGAAATGGTTTTTTTATATCACAATATTTTTCACGGCATTTCATAGGTTAAATGCAAAATGTCCTAAGCTGTGACAATGTATTATAAATAAATAATAGGCGAGAGTATGATTTTGAAGAGGCCTAATCATGATCAACATGCATGATAATTATCCTACCCAACGCATTTCACTTAAATTAGGGTCGGTATGATCTTTTCGGGACAACAGGAAAGGTCATTTCACCGAAAATTCGGGGAAACACTTATCATAAACGGGATTATGTCAATTTCATTTCTCGGTCGGGATGACTGAGGGAATCGTACATTTTTTTCTCGGGAAATCGGGATCAAAACCACTCCTGCCCACTCCCTTTTTTAAACCAACACCACATACAATTGATTCTGATTTTTTTTCATGAAACCAATGACTCTATCACTGTATATTAATCTATATACTTGAACAGCAGTAGAAGGAAATAATCATTTCTTTCCGTCAACACAGTCACTAGAAGGGTCTAAAAGTGATAAAGTGACTTCAAGATGAAGAACAATAATAAAAGCGTTGTTCCTTTGCTTGTTTTTTTACCATGTATTTGTAGAGACTGTGTCTCATGTGCATTTACTCCATAACCTTTTATTAACCATCTAGGTATTTGACTGATCTTTGTGAATGTCTTCTCCAGAAATATCACGCAAAAATGTAGCAAAAAAAAAAAAAATAAATAAATAAAAAAAAAAAAAACCGTAAGCAATTAGCTTGATGTGTTTAAAAGTTATTACATTTTACATATTGTTGTAAAAAACAATTTTTACGAAATATTTTGGATAATGGGCAATTTTGAATTAAAATATTGCTTATTGTATGCAGAGCGTTACAGATGTCCTCCAAACGAACACTGTTAATGTTTTCCAGTTTCCATGACAATAGCAGCATTTATGAGATTTCTAAGACTAAAAATTAATTTCTACACGTTAGATATCTATCATGTAAAAAAAATCATCTAATTGAAGCACTGAATTGTCCTTCCTTTTTCCATTTCCACGGCAACGGCAGTCCTCTAAAAAAATTGAGGCTTAAAATCCTTTCTACACATGTCAGAAAACCATCCAGTAAAGTTTCATCCAAATTGGAGCATTTAAGATTTTCCCGCCTTTTTTCCATTTCCACGACAACGGTCACCATTTTGAAAATTTGAAGACCAAAAATCAATTCTATGCATGCTTTTTTAAATTTTGGCTTTCATATTTTCTTAAAAAATCATACTATTTTTTACCATCTGCAGTTATTATGCCCACATCTCCCCAATTTATTTGCCAAGTTATCTTGCAACCAACTCGCTGAATATCCTGTAGTCGTTTGTATTTCGAATTGTCTTTTGGTCCTTCTGTCGAGCAATGGATGACAGTGTTTATTAGGGTACTTTGTCCGATATGTTTATGTCTGTTGACGATCCCACGTCCATTGACGTAGACAACCATGGACGTAGCGTTGTTCGACATCCAGCAAGTGAATTCTGCTCAAACCGATGAAACTAGTGCAGGTGTATTTGCTCATTGTTGAAAGCCTCATACATTTTGTATATTTTTGCGTCTAGTAAATGGGTATTACAAACGCGTATTTTTTGATAGTGGTTTAGTTACTACGCTAGTTTATTGCAAGGCTATATTTGTTGAAAGCTGTCCAATGTTTAGTGTCGGTCAAATTGGTTGATTATAACACATGGACAAATGTTATTGATAATACGGAGACTATAAAAACTGTCAGTTCCAAAGAACTGGCGTATGTTCTGTTTTATCTGATACAAGTAAGTGATGACAGTGTGATACATGAAATACTTAATTGAACATTTGAATACAATTAATACCCAAGTTGCATAAAAAACAGTATATTTCGTTATGCTGTATACGTGTTTCATATGATGCCTTTATGGTCTTAAACTATACAATGTAATTTAAGAGAAATTCTGGAATACATTGGTTTAGACAGCATACGTGGACATATTTAGTTGACAAATTTTTATCTAGCGATTCCATAAAAATGTGTTGGTATGTTATCATGGAAAATGGATAAAAGAATTGCCGTGATGTTGAATTTATGATTTTGGAATTTCCCCTTTCCTCATTCTTGCTTCGGTATTCGTTTGCAAATGCCGTATCGTGGCCATATTAGGATTCCTAAGTAATAAGGGAACATCTTGCATAACTGTCGAAATTTGGCAAAAAACATAATTTCCTTAAGTTTGAAAAGGGGGATTCAAATGAGATCCAGAGAAAGGAGAGGTTCCAGTCTAATTTTTGCCATTTTTTTAACTGTTGACTAAATTCTGCACGAACTTGATAATTTTTTTTTAAATCAAGAAAAGGGGGAGGTTTCCACCCCCGAAGTCCTCTCTTAATCCGCCAATAAAAACATGAATAATTGTTCATCCTTTGTCTCTTAGAGAAAAATATATTGCCAATTTCATATTTTATTCAATATCGATACAAGAGCCATATAAGTTAAAATTTTGAATCAATTCTGAATCAAATTAGCAATACGTGCAAACTACACTTACTAAACTAGAAAGAATTCTAATTCCTCGGTTTATTATTTTTATTTATTTTTTTGCATCGTTTAAATTCAGAAACATTACAATATTTAGGTCACAGGTTATTGATTATTATTTCTACAAATACGGTAATATGTGAAGTTATTTATACCTAACTTGTCACGTGACACTCGGTTAACTGTTAAAATATTCCCTCCGCAATTCTATTTTAATTAGGCTTACACCTTACATTTATATGTCATATTTCTTATGCTGTTTACAATAATGTTAAAGAAGAAATTCGCAATGAATTTGGCCGCAAAAAGTTGATTTTTGATCCCGAAGTAAATATTCATACCCGGGATTTTTTTGAAGAGAAGGATTTACGTACCGTAAATCCTCCTAATAAAAATATTAGTGGGGAAAGAATAGTTTTTTTTAGAAAATTATTGTTATTGTCACAGAAACATGGCAAAAATGCCCACTTCTGTAGAAAACTGTATAGCCTATGAATTTAGTGTTTGTAGGAGGTTAGATCAAATCACTTTTTATTATATCTCAGATAAGATATCTTACAAACTTATCCTATCCTTGAAAAAAAATTTAAAGGTCAATGTTCTTATTGCCAAGTCACATGAAAATTGAGTTTTTGAAAAGGATTTGTTAAAAAATCTTTCTTTTAGTGACATTGAAGACAATTTAAGTGACCTTGAAATCATTTCAAGGTTATTTAATGCTAGACGGAGCCTTAAAGGTGTATTTGATGAACAGTATTGATATCTAGGGTCAGGTAAGTGGTATTTACATAGTTATACAGTTTCATAGAAATTGTCAATTTTGCCTTGTTACGATGGTAACTAAACTTTTACATTGATCCTCTGGGATACTTTTTCTAACCCCACTAAGATTTTTAAATTTCTTTAAACAAATAACCTAGCTGTATATGGCAATGTTACTATTAAATATATGCAGCTGGGGTTTTTCCTGAAAACTGACCCTGAAAAGTGACAAAATAACCGTAATTTTGTCGACAATTTTCATTGAAAAAAAGATCAATTTCTTGATATATTCGATAGTCTGGTTATGACTTCATATTTTTGCAAAGTGTTAAAACTGTTTTGGAGATGGTCAATAATGCTCTAATTTAACAATATAAAAAGTTATATATGAACTGTAATTATTTTCATTGAAAAAATTGATTTGAAAAGTTGATTTTAAAATTGATTTTAGTGTTGTTGTAAAAGCCCCAAAATGCTGTCGTGGTTACCATGGCAACGGAGGTAAATAATTATAAAATAACATTGTTTTTGTGACTTATGTGTTACTTACAACATCTTAAATGAAAATCAGCCGTGACATCTGTACTTACAGAGAATCCATGTTAATAATTATTGGGCTAAAAAATAAAAAAATTATCAGATCATACGTTTTAGCATTGAGAAAAAATTTACAAAAAATGCATAAAATAAACTGTAACATCAGGAAATATTGAAAAACACACTATCCTGTCATCTAAAAGTTCATTTATATGTACAATGTAAATTGGATAAAATGAAACAATAACGTTCTTCTGTAGTACATGTATTGCCATGATTATACCTTCAATTACAGACTAGGAGTTAAGGACTTTACAGATCCCCCAACAAGACCAACACCAAAAACAGGAGCAACTCAATCAAGACTTTGTTCTGATGAAATCATTTATCACGGCCATCCAAAATTATTGTAGGTTTTATACAATTAGTTTATGATGAGTCTTACCAGACATTAATCTCCCTACTTATCCTTTCAAAAACTCCTCATTTAAGTTTGTATAGGATTGCATAGATGAAAAGGCATCACTTATATTAATTACATTTTAGTTGAACTTGACAAAAATGAAATACTACGACAAAAGAAGAAGAGAGAAAAAGTTAAATACGCTTTTCTTTTTTAATTAAAAAAAAAGTTTATGGAAATTTTTTTTTACTGAAGAGATTTTTGTTTCATTTTTACATGTTTTACAACCGTTTATCAATTATAACACAAATTTTCTATTGTCAGCTATTTAGTTGTTTAAGGGATGAATGACTTTGAACCGTAAGATAGAATGTCTGTATGGACAAAACATAGATGGTTGACGTTGTAAAAATTATTAATAAAAAACAACCATTGGATGAAAAAAAAAAGACAAACAACACAACGTGTTTGAGCTGCTAAATAATAAGTACCACATTATATATATTGACTTACAGATACAATAGCAGGGAATGTGTCAAAGAGACAACGACCCAAAGGGGAGTAATAACAACTCAAAGCCACCATAAGATCTTCAATGAATGGTGAGGAAACCCACACCTAATGGCAGGTCGGAGTTTTGGCAGGTCGGAGTTTTGTCAAATTCAGGGCTGAGTTTTGTTTGATAGAAATTTTAACTTTTTAAACAGACAAATTTATTCGATGATTACTGTCGTCGCGTTTCATTGATATTTTGATTTTGTTTTTTATGCAATCGTAGAACATTGACAAGACATATTAGACAAAGAAGAGGGAAAAGGGTGGAAATCGAGATACCAGGTATATTTTTAAGAAACCATTTAATTTAAGGAATATTACTTTAAAAATCTAAATATTTTTGTATAACCATGATTCTTAACCATAGTTAAAATGAAATATTTCATTCTTATATTTTATGAACAGTTTAGATATGAAATATTTAATATCAGGAAACTTAACTCGTATAACAAAAAATAAAAAAAGCAGAAACAACGTCTGTAAGTGTAAAATGTGAACTCCGTCAGCTTTATAATAAGAAATATAAATTTAGTATTTTTCTGAAATCAACAATGAATATCTATGGAATAAATGCACAAATTGTACACAAGTACATGGTAAAGACAAGCAAGGGATGAAGCAGCGCATTCTTTGTTCTTGATCCTGAAGTCACCGCGAGACTTTCAACAATGAACTTAGCTCATTCCTCATAGTAAGTTCAAGACAGCCCCTAGCATCGGTTTCAGCGGAATTTATTGCTTATTCTAGAACAAGGTAACATCCATGTCTTCTTTATTCTGAAAAAAACCCATGTATTTTGATTATATATTTTTGTGAATATACTACTTATCACATACAATTAAAAGTGCCATTTACATAAACTCTAAATATCATTCATTTCTAATGTAACAGTTTACAAGGATGCAGAAACACGTTCACCTTTACCTGAAGACTTCATTGAACATTGCGACGAAAGCGTGGCGACTTATCCAGTCAAAAAAGGTCATATCTATATGGATTCAACTATATTTGGTGCTGGTTGTTGTGGGTTACATGTCACATTCCAAACAAAGAACATTACAGATGCCCGATATCTATATGATCAACTCGTTCCTTTCTGTCCCATTATGGTATGTAGTTCTACAGACGCCCGATATCTCTATGATCAACTCGTTCTTTTATGTCCTATCATGGTATATAATTTCACAGACGCCAGATATGTATATCATCAGCTCGTTCGTTTTCGTCCCATCGTAGAACGTGGTTTCAAAGACGTCATATATCTATATGATCACCTTGCACCTATCTGTCTAGTTGTGATTTGTTGTATCACAGATGCTAGATTTCTTTACGATCAGTTTGCAACTACCTGTCTAAGTAGGTTTTAGTTCAGTTTTCATGTGAAGCTTTCCTTCGAATAAATCAATATTTTGAACAAAATTAAACGCTAAAAAAGGTTACAAAGGTCCAGTCCATATACGAGGCTTGTTTAGGGTATATTGGGATACGGGATATTTACCTCTTTTGTTAATGGGATATGGGATATTTTAGGCAAAAAGCACTGGAATATTGAGTATTTTGACTCGATGAAACGGGATATTTCAATAATTAAAGGGATATTTTCAAAGGGATATTTTGGTCCAGACTTACTGGGATATGGGATACTGGGACCCCCCTAAACAAGCCTCATATGCGATATAATCGTCAAGGATGAGTCAAACACAACATTAACTAGAATAACATTACATGTCTTGAGACTTGTGCAAAAAAGGGAATAAGTTTTCTAGGACATGGATGATATTTTCCAAAGTTGTTCTTTTTTTTTTATTTCAACTATACAATGTATACGTCCATCAAATATCATATATCTCCCCTTCCTTTAAAATAATTGCAAATATGATTTTTTAATGCTACATTGTAAAACTTTTCGTATCATATGAGTCGTATGTAAAAAATTGTTTGAAAGCGCCTTTTTTCAACTAAGTGACCATAGTCAATACTATTCATTATAAAGATTAAGTGTTTTGTATTGGTAGATTGTCCTTTTAGTCAATTGACCTTGAAAATTTATTTTGTAATTAAGGGTCTAAGATTACGACTGATTTCCTGAGGTTAATATGTACCCTGAAGTTCCTAATGTTAATTTTGTAGGACATGAATTGTCTTGCATAATCAAGACAAATACATGTACTTCTTTTTTTTATTATTCGCAAAATTCATTCTGTATTACTTATAGTATTGTTATCATTTTCATAGCTTGCATTAAGTGCATCTACACCTGCATTCAGAGGATACCTATCTGACAATGACGTACGTTGGAACGTGTTAACACAGGCATTTGATGACCGAACTGACGAGGAAAAAGGGATAAAGGTAAATTAAAGTAACGTTTACTTTATAAACTAGTCTATTCATTTTGTTTTTTACCCATTTAGTTTTTTTTTGTCGTCATATAAAGAAAATGGTACATTTGTAAAGACTCTACCGAATATTTCTCAGCAATAAACTGTCCTGTAACTTCCCTTGCAATTGAAGTTTAATAATAAATAAATGTGTCATTCTTAAAGATCAAACTGTCTAATTAGTTCTACCATTGATTTTTTCTCAAATTTTGTTACAAAGAACTTTTTTTCTTGGAGGAAAAAAATTGGCGAAAAAAGATAGGGGATCACCTACCTAATTTTGTCGCCATGATAACTCAAAGTTGACAGTTTTTTTCCGGCATTATTGTTTTCATGCTTACTTACTTTGAATAGAATAAAAAATCTTTTTCCTGGTACAAATATAGAACATAACCCTCCCAATTAAGATCAAAAACATTTATTTGGATGACTGCGAGGTTGTAAAAAAATAACAGTTTTCTGGTTCCTGCAAAAAATATTTGTTAGATCAAAATAAGATTATCCGTGTACAAAAAATTGACCGTTGATTTTTCAACGATAGTCTGTCAATGACTGAATCTCCCCATATTCTTTACATTGAAGTGGAAAAAAATCAAGTGCCACCGAACTTTAAAAAAGTTATAAGTATTTCAGTCCCCCTTTATATCGTTTGTTACTCAGAATTTCGTTGTCCGCCTCTTAGAAAAATGAATCTGACGTCATCATACAAAATTCCCGCAAAAAAGTTCAGTTGAGCAGTTGAACGAAGCGAAAAATTTTTGTAGGGGTTGATAGTGCTGAATATGATGACAGTCTCTAGATTTTCAATTAAAGTGTTAAGAAGTCAAATCTCTTTGCATAAATTTTCAATGACCAAACTTTTGAGGAAAGTTTGTATTTCAGCATTGTGCATTCTGTATGTGCTGTCTTGAAAAAATCAGTGTTCTTCCTGCCAATATCAATAAATCGATTCAACTGATAAAATATTGAAATACGCCATACGGTAACCAAAAACACTAATCATTTTTTTTGAGATGGCAAATAAAGAACATTTACGGATTACCGTTATTTCAGTTTACCGCTCTCTACCAATCTTTTCATTTGATTTTTGGTATAACATCTTTCAGGTATTTTGTTATTTCAGCAGTATTTGTTGTAAGTGTTAGATGTATTGGAAAGACAAAATGTTTTGACTTTAGTTGTATTTAAACAAATGTTATGGTTTTAGAAGTTTAGTAGACAACAACAAAAAGGTTTGATTTTAGTTGTACTGAGGATACAAAATGACACAGAGAAGACAAGTTTCGATTTAAGCCGTACTAAAGTTTTAGGAAACGTGCTATTGTGATTTTAGCTGTATTCACTACAGAAAATATTTTGATGTTAGCCATAATCATACTACAAGTCGGAACGCGGAGGTCTCTGCCAATCGCGAAGCGGAACAAAGTCACTTTTAAAAATGCAAGGTCTTTTATTTTCTGATAATCTTTTTAATAACTCGTGCCATTCTTTGTAGATTCAATTATCCAGGTATGAAGGGGTGCTTAAGCTTTGTAATCATATAATTTTTTTTAAAGCTTGAAATATTTATGCTTTCATTTTTGCACATCATAATTTTTTGCTATTTAAAAAACGAATATGACCCATGCATGAAAATAGTATATGAAAAAGAAAGGAAATGGGGTAAATGTCAACTTCCCATTTCCAGGTTAAAACGACCAAAAACAAAGCATTTAGGGATCACCGTACGGTCTTCAACACATCGAGGAACCCCACGCCATATAGCAAGCCTTAAGGCCTTATAAATAGTTATTTAATGCCTATGAGGGAAATAGACGTAGACTATTTCGCACACGGGTTCAAAAATTGCAATGTCTTCTACTGCCCGAAGCCAACTGCTAAGGGCAAAAGAAGATTTGGGGTTTTTTGAAACCGAGGCCGAAAATTTCTATTGCCCTCATATGCAATAAATAACTGTTTTATTACTTTATAAAATTATTTTGACCACAGCATATCTCATGGAAGCAAAAAGATGTTTTCACGATAGATCTAATTTTTAATCATAAATCGTTTCAAATCTTTACAAATGTAGTCATGGAATGTATTTAATTTTTCGAGTTTTAATGAATTGTAAACATAAATTTTTAACAGGTCATGTGAAATAAAGCTTAAAGTTTAGTCCAAAATATGCAAAGATTAACACGATGATTAATTGTTAAGAACTATCTAGCCTTGCTTTCCCGAATATTGTGGGCAATAGTAATTGTCTAATTTTCCCGGGTAATAATTTTTGTAAAATTTCCTCGGGCGATAGTTCACCGACTTTCTGTTCGGAATTCACAAGGTTAAATTCTCCACAAGAAATCACGATATTTATTAAAAAAAAGTAATGCATTTCTTTTATAACGGAAATATAATTTTATAAGGTAATAAATACATACAAATCATTATAATTAACTAAATACCGAAATTACTGTAAAGTTAACTTCTGCATATGGCCATTTCGACAACATATGTTCTTTCAATGCAGATTAAATCTAAACATTTGGAAGCCCATGAAATCAAAGGGGTTAAAAACTGATAGGGAACAAATAACCAATATGATATAAACGGAAAGCCAAAATAAGCTAGTTTAATTAGTTTGCACTACGTCAGTCTGTCAGTCTAATAATGAAAATCAAATATGGAAATTTTAGTTTAAATGTAAAAAAAATGCTCATTATCCCAAATAATTTAAGTTTCATCAGATAGAATTTTATTATTTACATATAGTGGTAGCCTTTGTATTGAACTTCTGAAAACAATAAGAAAAGTGGGGATCACCGAATTCATTTTCAAATTTATTCACAAAATGTCTGCAGTGATATCTTTATTAATACTTTTAATATTATTATCCCCGCACTTTCGAATGAAAGTTCGGGGATATTGTCGTTGGACTCGTCCGTCCGTCCGTCCGTCGGTCCGTCTGTCCGTCCGTCCGTCGGTCCGTCTGTCCGTCCGCCCGTCCGTCTGTCTGTCGGTACGTCACACATCCTTGCGACGCGAACTCCTCTTACATTTTTCGATTTAGGGTTTTAATTTTGTTATAGAACTGTTGCATATATGCTGCAGGTGCGCAATAAGCTTTCGGATCTTTGATATTGGTCTTGGTGCAAACAAGAGGCCCAAGATGTCCATTTTGACACATGTGGCATGCGACGCGAACTCCTCCTAAATTTTTGGATTTAGGGTTTTAATTTTGTTATAGAATTGTTGCATATGGTCTGTAGATGAGCAATAAGCTTTTGGATTTTTGATATTTATCTTGATGCAAACAAGAGGCCCCAAGATGTCGATTTGACAAATACCACAAAATGTGGATTGTGACACATATGGCATGCGACGCAAACTCATCCTACATTTATGGATTTATGGATTTAATTTTGTTGCAGAATTGTTGCATATAGTCTGTAGATGGCAATAAGCTTTCAGAATTTTGATAACGGTTCCAACTTTGGTAAATTTCCTGAAAATATCAAAGACTGATATTTTTAGACATTTTGGCATATAATCTTATATTTTGGCAAGTATTTGGAAAAAAATAAAAATTCTGAAATCTTAGAATTTGGAAATGTGATTCCAATTTTGGTAAATATCCTGAAAGTGTCAAAGACCACATATTTTTTTGATTTCTACCTAGCAACAATACTGTTAGGATTTGTTTCCATTAGAGCAATCATTTTCACCAATTGAATTTCAAAAATATTTGATTCCAATTTTGGTTAATTTCCTGAAAGTGTCAAAGACCACATATTTTTTGGAATTCTACCTAGCAACCAAACCATTAGCATTTGTTTTGATAAGGTCAATCATTTTCACCAATTGGATTTCCAAAATAATTGTTCCAAATTTGGTAAATTGTCAAAGACCACTAATTTTTGGAATTCTACATTGAAACCATAGTTAAAAAAATTGTTAGAGCTAGAAGAAACATTTCACCAATTTGATTTCCAAAATATATGATTCCAAGTTTGGTAAAATGCCTGGAAGTCTCAAAGACTACTTATTTTTTTTTTTTTTGAATTCTACCTAACAACCATATATTCTTTAATTCCTTATGGTAAAAATAGTGACTGTCAATAGTTTAATTTAAAAAAAATATTTAAAAAAATTATACCCAGGGTCTATAGCTGTTTTCTGTGTCAAACAGGGGGTGCGGGGATCACTGTCGTTTCCGACAGTCATTACTCTAGTTAAAATTGTTTAAATTTTCGTTTCAAATTATTTTACACTAAAAATACCGTCCTGACTTTTAAATGCAAAATGAACAATTACCGAAGAAATGAACCAATTGTATTAATTTAAAGTAAAATATTTAACAGATTTGTTGAAAATGTGCAAAAGTTGTACCTTGAGCTAACAAAAAATACCATTCAAAGCTCAAAGCAACAATCATGAATTACAAATGACAGAATACTCAAGTGTTACCTTATGGCATGTCGTTATCTGATTATCTAGATCTAAAAATATATACACCAGAAATTTTATATTTGATTTTCCCCCGAAAATGTCTTACAGAAAGAGAATCAACAGATAGCTAATCTGATGTAAACTTAATTTAACAGTTTTCTAAAACCTCATTTAAGTTGACGATTTACGGGTCAGGAAACGGCTACTTACCAAACATTTAAATTGAATGATTAACTAATTCCCATGCTGTTTGAAAAAAAGTTCTTACTTTGTTTCTTTTAAACTTATGTGTGTATCCATACGTATCAAATTTGTAAGATGCTCCTTCTTGTTGTGGATCATTGTTCATTTATTTGAGGACTAACAAATAAATTATACGATATATATAAATATATTTTTTAGGAAATCAAAAATGACGGATTCTACATACCGAAATCGAGGTTTGATTCGGTAAGCAGTTATTTATCGCCGCAATATCAGTGCTATAACGACATTGACTTGGTATATGACCCTAATATCTGTAATGAGTTACAGAGGGGAGGTAAGTGATGCAAATAACATAAAAATTTTAATGTTAAGGAAGTTCCTTGGGAAAGTACCAATAAAACAACATTTATTCTGGCATTTTCATATGAATGAAGCAATGCAATACACTTCAAAGCATTAAACTTGACAACAATAGGTCAGTGAACTAGTTTTCATACAGAATATGACCACTTTTACTATTGTCTTTGTAGGAAGAAATTATTTATTTCTTTATATGAGAAAACGATAGAATTTGACTTTTGACTTATATATCCATATACATTACCTTCCTTTTTACCTGTTTAAAGAAGAAATATATTTTGCTTACGGACATATGTTGATTATTTGATTTTTATAATTATCAGAAAACTATATCAAAGTCATTTAAGGGGCCTGGGTGGCCGAGTTGTGTAGGTAGTTAGATTACATGTACGATCACTGTAGCTTATCATTTCTGCGTTGTTATTTCGCACACTTCTTTGTAAATCACAAACAGAGATGCACTTGACTTGCAACCGTTTGTGATAATGTATGTCAGTTACCTGCCCAAGAACGGTCCTTCTCTCCGGATACACCGTCTTCCTTTACCACTAAAATTGACTGCAACGATACACCTGAAATACTGCTGAAAGTGCCGTGAAACGCTATGCAAACAAACAAACAAATAAAGTCATTTTGACAGCATTTTTCATCAGATACAATTCCAATCATATTTTCCTTTCCTGTTCAAATACTTTTCCCTTTTCAGTTCCAGTTTTGTTTGTGTTTGTCTTTGTATGAGAGTTATATGGAGTTTTGAATCTAGTTTTCTTTTTTGGCAGTTGTTGTTGTGGTTCAGTTGTTTTGATTTAACTGCTGGTAGGTTTTATTGTATCTTTTTCAACCTCCCTTTCCTTGATCATCGCATCTAATGGCAGCACCAAATGAAGGAACAAATAATTTTCTTTTCTTGATTGGTATTTTTACTTTAGCTCTTACTTTAAACGCAGTAACTTTTTCTTCACATAAAACTTTGATTGAAACAAATGTTTTCTTTTCTTTCTGGTTGCACATGAAGTGTACGGGGTAGATATTTCACAAGTAGAATTTGATTTTGGTTTAATAAATTCAGGATCAAATGGACATAATCAAGTTTTGCGAAATCCAGCCATGATATTTGAAACTGACATTGATCTTTCATATGCAGTACTAATCACTCTTGGCAAAAGTTGTCTGGTAATCACACTGATTGGGTTATCGTGCATACCTTTATGCATTTCTGTATTTAAATTCTTCTTAATCGGACTAAAAACTGATACAACCAAAGGCTGAAGTAAGTGGCTACTATGTTGTGGTAAAACAAATGAATGAACACCATTCTTGCTGTTTCAACAATTTCTAAGGTAATGTGTGTAGAATGTCCAGCATACAATAAAATAAAAGGTCTTTCTGGAATGTGTTGAAGCTAAATAAAATGTATCTGATGTCACCCAACCGGTAGATAAAGTTGTAAACTTTGAACCCTCCATGCCATCACTTACTAGTTTCTGTGTTAATTTTTGGCCTTTGTAAATTGTGTAAGGTGAAATTGTTCTAAGGCACTGACTTAGCAGCTATAAGTGTTGTTATACTGGTTCTGCAAGAAGTAACAGAGAAAGGTTGACATCCACGCATAGATAACACTTTTTGTCGGATATGATCAAGTGATATACATTCCATATTCTGCGTTGATTTAAAAGGTTATATGTGTCCAAAATCTGTATTAGATCATTGCAGTATGTTGAAATGCTTAAATTAGTAACATCACTCCTCACCTTTTCTCGTTTCTTTGACTGAACAATCTTTTACCTGGGGAATCTGTTATAAAACCATAAAGGTGTCAAACCACCAATTCAGCCAATCAGAGCTTAGAACATATAAGAATATAGTTCTTTTAGAATCTAATTCTTGCACCTTTAAAAATAAATGTCGGAATGAAATAAATGATACACCTGTTTGAACATTCATGTATCAGGCTTATTTTGAGACCAAGGATAATTGACTACAATGATCCTTTGAATACTTATCATAGGGGTTTTCCGGTATTCTATGAATGTGTAATGTTTTAGTCGTAATCGTGTATATATTTATAGATAGGTTTTTCCAACCTTCGGAACTCTCTTGGAAGGCTTTAAAGGTATGCTGAAATTTTGATACGGTGTTGACGAGATACTCACCTTTCGGAAAATATATGGTTTCATACAGGTTAAACTTAAGATAAATTGTCCAGACATAATTGAACATGGGGAAATTCAGTGGAAAATTTTAAAGAAATGAATTGATGGTTTCTAACCTTCAAACAAAATTTGCTGAAATTTTGAAACATGTGTTAAAACCTTAACTGATGCAAAACATGTATGTATGATGAATTTTAGGCAAAGATTGAAGTTTCAGCAAGCTTGCGCCACAATTTTGGCCAAAAACAATTGTTATGTAATATTTCGGTATTTTGACACTAAAATGCCACTTTAAGGCTATTTTTATAATTTTTGTGCAAAATTTGAAGGGTTAACTGTGTAAAATGACTTGAAAACGTCAAATGTAGGCTGATTTAAAAAAAGAATTTATCACTGTTTTGAATCACAAATTTCATGTCTAGCGGTATCATGAACAAAGTCGACAACTCTTGACTGAGGTGCCTCATATAAAAATCTGTCCGATTTGTATACAATGTTTTTTAAGCAGGAATTGTACTTATATATGCAGTTTAATGTGAACATGAACCTCAGAAATAAAAAAAAAATCATGCTGTTCCTCTTCTTAACAGTGTAAAATTGTCGTTTTAGGGTCACAATGTCAAATCAAAAGCCAAGTCAAAATTTTTGGTTGTTTCTAACCTAAAACCAGTGTTTTGTTAGAGTAATATTATTCTCTTTTGCAGTAGCCATATTTCTGGCTATTTCAATTACTTATCATCTTGTATAACCATACATTTCACCCTTGGAATTCTAAATCTTCTCCTCAATGTACTCACAAGAACATGTAAGCTAGCTGACCGTCTAATTGTCATGTTGTTCATCTGCACATCATTCAATGCTGCTTTTACCATCTCCTGGGAATAACATCTTTCATTTTTTACTCACCTGACGCAAGGGGTCAGTGTGAGTTTTTGCCATTACTTGGGGTCCGTCATCCGTCCGTCGTCTGTTAACTTTTCACATTTTCATCTTCTCCTCTGAAACCATTGATAGAAGCAAATTCAACCAAATTTTACAGAAATGATGTACTGAAGGTCCTTTACAAAGATTTTTCATTTCTTTTTTTCTAATCATTTTTTTTCTAATCCGATGAAAACAAAGGCTGCCAGCAGGGAACATAGTTTAGGATTTGACCCTATGGGAAATCACATTTTCATTTTCTCCTCTGAAACCGCTGATGCAAATTTAACCAGACTTTACAGGAATGATGTACTAAAAGTCCTTTCCAAAGATTTCTCATTTCATTCTGATCCGATACAAAATATGGCCGCAAGTACGGAACATAGATTTACATAGGACCCTATAGGAAAATCACATTTTCATCTTCCCCTCTGAAATCGCTGAAGCAAATTCAACCATTCTTTACAGGAATAATGAACTTAAGGTCCTTTACAAAGATTGGAAATTTCGATCCGATCCGATAAAAAAACATCGCCGTCAGCACGGAACATAGTTTAACACTGGACCCTATGGGAAAAGCACATTTTCGTCTCTTTCTCTAAACTGCAGCAGCAAATTCGACCAAACTTTACAGGAATGATGTACTAAAGGTAATTGAAAGATTGCCCATTCTGTACCTATCAAAAAACATGGCCGCCGGCACGGAGCATAGTTTAACATTGGACCGTACGGGAAAATCACATTTTCATCTTCTCCTCTGCAACCGCTAAAGCAAATTCAACAAAACTTTACAGGAATAATGTACTTAATGTCCTTAACAAAGATTGCTAATTTCGTTCCTAGCGGATGAAAAATATGGCAGCCAGTACAGAACATAGTTTAACAGTGGACCCTATGGGAAAATCATCTTCTTTATTGAAAAGGCTGTAGCAAATTTAATCAAACTTTTTATGGATTACTAGAGATCCTTTACAAAGATTGCTAATTTTGTTCTGAATTGAGAAAAAAACATGGCCGCCCTGAGGAACATAGGTTTTACATCAGAATTTATGGGAAAAATCACATTTTCATCGTTTTCTCTGAAACTAACTAAACTGTATTGAAATGTGTATAGAAGATCCTTTGCAAAGTTTACCCATTTTAAAAGGACAAAAAACACGGATGCTAATAGAGAACATAGCTAAACATTACACCCCATTGTTAAAATGCATCATTTTTGGTCATACATGGCATAGAAGTATTTTGTCAGGTGAGCAATACAGGCTTAGTCTCTAAGCTTCTAGTTCTTCTTTTGTTTGATTAAAAAAATTACATATGAAAATTAAGACATGTGAATAACTAACCATTCACTGTATATTACAAACTAATAATATTTTGAAACACTGACTGCATGGTGAATACATATTAACTCCATATTTATTATTAAACTATTTAACTTTTAAAATTCAATGAAAAGTATTCGGCTGTATTTTGAAATCCACACGCTATCCACAGACATTTCTAAAAAATCACGTGACTTCTTAAAGTATTTCATTGATAAATAATAAAACAGTGCACTATTTACAAAGGGAATGGTTGATGCTTTAATGATTAGTTTAATATATATATATATATATATATAAGAAATCAATTTCACTTATTGGGGATAAATAAGTGTAAGTGATACTGAGAAATGAAATCAAAGAGGCAACAGGAAACATCTACAATTGCTGAAAAATATAATCACATGCATGTATGTTCTATTTTTATTTAGATTGTGCAAATTTAGGTCAACGGGGATTTCCGATCGTTGTGTTTACATTCGCCAGGGAACCGTATCTTATAATTTTGGTAAATTACAAAGAAAATATAAAACATTTATATCAGTTGTGCATAGTATAAATTATACTTACGTTTTTCTAGTCTTAAGGTAGTACGAAAGATTAAAGTTGCGCATCATTCTTGTGCATGTGACAAAAAATGGAATTCACTATGGGAATGTTGCCGTAACCACTTTCAATGCCTCATAATAAATAAATTTGATGAAATATACCACTTTCATTCCGTAACCATGCATGATATTGAACTTTTCAGCAAACAGCTAGTCCATTAAGGGGAGATAATTTGAATACAAATAATAGGGAAAATAAGTTTTTCGCGATTAATTCAAAAATAAAGTCGGTGACCCCAATTTTGGTTTTCATGGAAATTGATGGACAACAAATTTTAAAAAAAAATTCTATCTGATGTAAATAAAATATAATTAAAATTTTGTTAAAACTCGCCAATTTTCCCTATTATTTCAAATAAAATGTCAGATTTTTTCATGACATATTTCATTCTGATATGGCCGGTGACCCTTAATTTTTATTTTTTTTTGTAAATCATAAAATTCTATCTGACAGTTTTAAGACCCCCGTTCCACCTTAAGGTAGATCGACACTAATACAGGGCGCATTTGATTGGCGCATTTGCGAAACACAAGTCGGATGCGGAATTGACTTGATTTTCAAGCCGGAATATTCCTTAATTGGCCTTTTCATTATGACGTCTAGTAGATTGGCATACACTTTCCCGCAAATTAACTCCCCTTTTCCGTGAATATTGTCTATTTTGTTTACTATATAAAATATCTTTCTAGATCAAACGGTGACATATTGAATTGTATAGCTCATCATATACTAGTAGCTGAATTGTATATCTCTAAAATATCAAAAAATAAAAAAAAATCTATCTGATATTTATTTTATATGAAAGCTAAATAATAAGGAAGTTTGCACAGTTCTCTATATATTCTTTGTAAATATTGCTAAAAAATACTGAATTTGGCCTGATTTTCAAAGCCTGATATCAGGAAAAGATGACCGATGACATATCATTTTTATTTTATTTTTGTAACATATGAGATAAGATCTACAAAATATCTTAAAATAAAACAAAAATAAGTCTGACATTTCTATAAGGCTCGGACTACCTTAAGTTGCAAGTATAAAGTATTTTGACGTCTGTTTAACCCAGCTTGGAGGCGTGGCTGTCTTCTCAAAATATTACGACAGCAGAAGTGACGATGCGTCAACATACCGGCCGTGCCAACACATAGGACACGACTAAATAGATGTTTTATGTATCATTTAAATCTTCACTTCAAAAGCTTGTGGGTATCTGGTCTCAAATAATTGACATTTTACTTATCGATCGCTGTATAAAACACGTATTAAAGTTTTCAGCTAATGACTAACAACCTTTTTTTAATTAATTCTACGTATTTGTATCTGATACAGGTGTCGATGAAACATTGGCAAGACATGTTGCACATTTGTGTATAAGGGACCCTCTCGTTCTATTCAAAGAGAAAATTCACCAGGACAATAACGAAGAAACAGACCATTTTGAAGTAAGAACATGACATGAATGTACTTACAATGTGTAAAGATAAACGGGATAAACCTGGTTTTTGGATTGTGAACTTTCCAATTCTCTGCTGTATCATTTCAATTCAACGGCTGCTTGAGTATATGTTTATTAATTGCAGTTTTCAATGTCTTTACAATTACCTTGATTTTCCTGTCATTGTCAGAATCTGATATTAGACAAACGTCAGGCTTTGAAGTTCGGTATTGAAATACAAATGACATTGATAATTTTGGTAGATATCTTATATCAAAGCTTTCTACACGTAAAATTATGAATCATGTATTTGATATACATAAAACCACCTAAGGCAAACGTTCCAATAATCGATAATCATCCTGCATGATCGTTCACAACAGCAAACTTGTTTCAACTGTGATGTGTTAAATTGTGCCGGTAAATATGTTTTTTAGGACACCACAAGAAAGTTCTTTGGTTGACCTTATAAAAGTATTCAATGAAATTATAGTGATAGTTAATGAGGATGTCTTAATATTGAATAAAAACAAAACACGGCAGTTGATTTGAGTTTTTCAGACAACTAATTTATTGTAAGGCGACAAATCTATCATTTTGAACACCAGAACTCAAAATATATGGAAAAGTGATAGAGATAGTACCAAATTAGATACACAAGGAACATGAGTATTGCTTTTGTTAAATTTCTAAACTTATTATTACTATATTGTCATTTTTCAAACAAGTTGGTAGTATACATGTAAATAGAAGTATAAAAAATACCGAAGTTACTGTGAATTTATTTTCTACATATCCGCATTCGGACAACTTATGTCTCATCAGTGCAAATCAAAACCAAAACATCTTGGAAGTCCAGCATCCGAAAAAAAACTTGTTTAAGCTAAAAGACAACAAATCACCAAAAGGATCTAAGCAGAAATGCCAAAATTTCAGCCAAGGACAGAGCTAATCATGAGGCAGATACTTCTTAGTTTTAAACAAAATTTTGCAAAATTTAGATATTGCAAGTTTCAATACAATCGGTTTTCTACTCAGCACTTAAGTACTGACTACTGGGTTGGTGAATACCCTCGTGGACTAACAGTCCACCAAAAGTGGAATCGGCACAGAGGTAATAAATAAAAAAAAATACGGAAGTTACTGTTAATTTATTTTCTGCATATGTTTATTTTGACAACTTATGTCTCATCAGTGCAGATCAAACCAAAACATTTGGAAGTCCATTATCCGAAAAAAACTTGTTATGGCTTAAAGAGAACAAATAACCAAAAGGATCTCAATAGAAAAACCAAAAATTCAGCTAAGGACGGAGCTATGCATGAGGGAGATACTCCTTAGTTTAAAACAGAATTTTGCAATATTTAGATATTGCAAGTTTCAATACAATTGGTTTTCTGCTCAGCACCGAAGTACTGACTACTGGATTGGTGAATATCCTCGAGGACTAACATGTCTACCAGCAGTGGCATCGGCACAGAGGTAATAAATAAAAAATACCGAAGTTACTGTTAATTTATTTTCTGCATATGCACATTTCGACAAATTATGTCTCATCAGTGCAGATCAAACCAAAACATTTTGAATTCCATAATCCGAAAAAAAGTTGTTGAAGCTGATTTCATTAAAGTATTTCATTGAATCGAATTATATTTTAAAGGTTAAACAACAAAATTAAAATGCCTTTTACTTTGAATAATAAGTTATCACCTAAAAGTATATACATTGCATTTTTTTTAATGTTTATATTTTTCAGAACATCCAATCATATAATTGGCAGACATTACGTTTTAAAATACCCACCCCTAACAGTAGTGCAGGATGGAGAGTAGAATTCAGACCGATGGAGGTGATGTATTATAACTTTAAAACAAATTGAACAAGGTTAAAAATACGTTTTATACTTAAGGTTATATTGTCTAAAGTCGTTGTGGTAATTTTTTTCCTATCACTTATAATATTAAAGATCAAAAGGTGTCATAGGTAAGCAGTTACAGAAAGTTTGCAAAATATAGATGTCACCAGTTTTGATTTAATGGAACAATTATTCATCTGAAAGTACCAATCTACCGAGTTAATTTCTATTTTTGATGTTTTCCCTTTTTGTTTCTTTGTTTTTTTATTTTTATATTCTTATAATGCCGTTTCAATAAGTTGTAAAAATGTCAAATATAGAAAATAAAATTTACAGTAAGTCTTTCGAAAAAAAAATAAATAAAAAAAATGCATTATTCTTATAGCGGCACCTTTCGATATATTGATGTTCTTTCATCTAATAACCCTCATCTTAGTGTTTACTTATTACATCAACTGGAAATAATAACACTTCATAGATTATTAGGTAAGTCAAATATTAAGATTTATCCTACAGTGGTGGTATTTACTAGACGAATACGACCCAACGAATATTTTTTTTCGTATTCGTAGGGTAGACTGGTAACTGGTCCACGATTTTGAATGAAGAAAAGACAGGGCGACTGGTTTGAAACCTCGAATACTTTGACGTCACAGTGTAAATTCTCTTATGACGTCAGGGATTATACCAAAATGGCCGATGTTGTTTACGGTCTTCCTGGTCCCGCTTCACTAAGAAAATGCATTTTTAAATAGGGTTTAAATAATTGCAGGATAAAAACAATATACGTACATTGTCTGAAAAATAAAATTTATTTGTACTCGCTGCAAAACAGGCGAGAAATGCTCGTTAAACCTCGCATTTCTACCTGTTTCTAAAGCTCGTCAAATAAATTTTATATTTTCCGACAATGTACATATATTGTATATATATGTTCTTAAAATAATCAAAGCTTGAGGACTTAACGGATGACAGCAGTTGTAAGAATCCTTTTCCAGTTAATTTCATGTTTGTTGACAACCTCGCATCCATAAACAAAAGAGGGTGTATGGATGTAGCTTTCCATGACTTTTAGCAATGAATTCCGCTAAAACCGTTCCTAGGGGCCGCCTTGAACTTACTATGAGTTGTGAGCATGGCTCATTGTTTAAGGCTGCATGGTGACTTCAAGATGAAAAACTACAATAAAAGCGTTGTTCCATTGATTAGTCTAATCATGTTTATTAAAAATGAATTGATGAGAAACGTCATTATCTATTTTTTTATTGGAATGAATTTCTCATTTACGA
Organism: Modiolus philippinarum; assembly: GCA_002080025.1. NCBI lineage: Eukaryota > Metazoa > Mollusca > Bivalvia > Mytilida > Modiolidae > Modiolus > Modiolus philippinarum. Next base: position 48,553 of record MJUU01005657.1, read on the forward strand.
GAAGTGGCACCTCTTCTTCGAAGCATGCGGGGTATTTATATTTTAATTGATGCTATATACGTTAAAGAATAAAGCTGAAGATATGTATAACCGTGTAAATGACCTTATTACTAATGTAGTCGCCGTGATGTATTAATTAAATGATATTATTAATGCCAGACTCGTGTTCACAATCGAATAAATAATTATTAAACGTTACGCACGCTTTGTAAAAAATGTTGAAAATACACCCAAATGTTAACCTATAATAATCGTTTGTAAGGATTGATCATCCCCCTATAAGTATCCTTCGGCGGAAATTACGCTCCACGATATACCTCATACATTGTGTGTATTCCTTATGAGTTGTGTTAACTTCATTAAATTAAACAGTTTCCCTTGAATAAGGTTAATGCGTGAGAATTCTGCTTTAAGTGGCGATAAACACATAGAATATGCATATAGCAATATAAAGTTATTATACTGATGAGAAAGAAATGTTGGAATGCCAGTGCAAGCCATCAGAATTAATCTTTTTTTGAAGTTGGCATATATGTTTAAGTCCTATGATAATTGGTCTATTATTTTCTATATAAGAACATTTATCTTAATCTTCATATATATGTTCTGTTTCAGATTCAGCCATCAAGCTTTGAAAACGCTGCATATGTTGTGTTCGTCATGTTGCTGACAAGAATTATCCTGTCAAAAGAGCTGAATTTCGTTATACCTATATCAAAAGTATACACAGGCATTTTTTGTGCAAATTTAGAGTTAATTGTAATACATTTAATGTTGTCACCAATTTTGTTCTTTTATTTTCAGCGTTTGCAGAAATATATAACATTATATATAACATTAAAACCCATTCTGAATAGTAATTAAATCATATGGAACTTTAAAATATTTATTTTCTAACTAAATAAAGGCAATGCGAAATAAAAACATTCTCTCTCCAAGGGCAAGTGATGTTACAGTATTGTGAATGAGATACTGAAATCTTTGCAGATTCATAATTTCATTGAGATTATACTAAACGCTTGTGCGAAATTGTATAATATAATGTATTTAAAATAACTTCTACGGCCATTTCACACTACCCGTTATGTCGGAGATTAGCTCATTATTGAAGGTCTTATGATGACTGCAAATTGAAGAACAACAAAAAACGCGTTCTTTCGTTGCTTGATTTCAAAATGTATATGTGGAGACTTTGTTTTATGTACATTTACTCAAAATATTTTATCTGTCGTTTAAACACGTTTAATGAGCAAAATAAATAACTAAATACCAAAGTTACTGTGAATTTAAATTCTGCGTATGCGCATTTCGACAACTAATGTCTCTTCAGTGCAGATAAAATCTAAACGTTTGGAAATCCATAAATTCAAAGATGTTTAAAATCTGATAGAGAACAAACAACCAATATGATCCAAATAAACGAGGAAATGGAGTAAATGTACACGGGACAAAATCCCTGTAAATACAGTTAATTTTTTGTTTGTTTGACAACCCCGCATTCGTCGGTAATGTAGAGCATGGATGTATCGTTGGTCGATAATTAGCAATGCATTCCGCTCAAACTGGTGGTAGGGGCCGTCTTGAACTTACTATGAGTTATGAGCAAAGCTGATTGATGCAGGCCTCATGGTGACTTCAAGATAAAGAACAAAAATAAAAGCGTTGTTCCATTGCTTGGTTTTACCATGTATTTTTGTAAGGACTTCGTCTCATGTACATTTACTCCATATCCCCTCATTGCTTATGGTAAGATTAAGCAAATGGATTAACGCTTTCATTGATGTTGTTAAGTAATAAATGTTATAAATTCACCAATTGTCACAGTTCATATATACTTTGAATGCAAAGTCTTATCAATTCACATCATTTAATGTTTTGATGTTTACTAACAAAACACACTGTAACGTACACAAGTTTCGGCTTTGGTATAAAACGTATTAGAAAGTCACAATAACATATTAAACTTCAGGATTGTTAAGGTCATGATTACTTTCAACCAGTCCTTCAAGATGTTTGAATGAGGATAACACTGTAAAACAAGACAAACACTAAAATCGACGTGATAAAAATGCTCGAAGTTTTGAAAAACATTTTCATCGAATTTGGAATTTTCATACAATACGGATCAGAAACAAATTCAACTAGTGCGATGATTTAATTTCAACTTACGATACATAAGATGTACTTCTTCTCAGAATTCAAGATTTAACACCCAATGTGAGCTTGACATCAAAGACACAACCAAAAGACCCAATTTCGCTTCAAAGATTGATGATAATGGACTGTTCGTCTGAAACCTAATCTTAATGTAATGATTTCAACTTTCAAAATTGTTAATTTTCCCTTTTTAAGCAGCCATATACCTACCTGTTCAGCATTTACTTCACAGTTTTATGTTTATTGTAGAGATGGTAGTTCATACAATGACTGTGACAAAAAAAAGCTCTGTCACAGAAATTGTTAACTCAGGGATATATTCAGCCTTGTCACTTTCGTCCCTTCAGAAATTTTATGGACGGCACTATCATAGTTATATATGAAATGTCGAATTTGTTTCACAAATGAAAACACAAATTTTAAACTAGATTCACATCTTCCCCGATTTGATATTTTCCTGAATTACAGAGTAGGACATGCTTACTCTTCCGGAACTCTTTGATGTCACTATCGTTTTGAGAATTCATACTGTATGACTACAAAAACTTTCAAATAACCATGAAATTCAGTGCCATAAAATCTTTGCAACGAAGTTATCCGATGATTTTAAAAAATATGAATATGATAAAAACATAATTTCCACTGAAAAGTAATTACATCATGCTAAGCACACAAATAACTGAATACATTTGATTAAATTAATTCTTTTGGGTTCTAGTGCTGCTGATGAGGAATTAATTTCCGAAATGGCCAAACAGCTCATTAAATTAATTGCAGTTGGAGCTAACATATGTGTTATAGTCTCATGTTCATTTACTCCATATCCTTTCGTAAGATATATAAGTAATAGGACAAATTACGACTCTTGAAGTAATTCCATTCTGTCGTCAGATTTTTATGTTGGGACATTATTTTACTTTGGACGATTAACTTATTGAAATGGAACAGTAAAGTTGCTATCCTTTGATAGAACAGTATATTCTGCTAGAATTAAGTTTGAGCTAATAGATATAAACTACGAAAGCCGAAAAGGGGCATTTCTTATTTCTTATTTCCTATTTCTTTTTTCTTATTTCCTTTTTCTTATTTCGTATTTATTATTTCCTATTTCTTATTTCCTATTTATTATTTCTTATTTCCTACTTCTCGTTTCTTATTTCCTATTTCTTATTTCTTATTTCTAAGTTTTATCTTAAAATCGCATTCTCATCTTGTTTTGAGAACTAGGTCGCTGCAAGGTTAAAATAAAGGCCACAAACTATCAGATATTAGTATAAATTTCCAAAAGAAAACAACTTCGACATATTCCATGTATTCAGATCAGCCACTTGGGTACTTAGTTAATTGGAATTAATTTCTTTGAAATATGAATGCAAACTTAAGATACTGCAAGTTCTACTACCGTACACCAACATCAATCAGTTCTTGACAAGTGTAATGACAGATGTTAAAGGTAGTATCCTTCACATAGTAAATAACACAGGATACAATAAAACGGCAACAACTAAAACATATCAGAAGCAAAAAAAATATTGTTGTCGACCTTTTTGCTCTGACAAAATGTGTTAACACAGTTGATTAAATGTTTATTATTCAGGGAAATGTCTTAAAATAAATAACTGGGAAATGTCTTAAAATAAATCAACTTCAATCACAGTAACCCCACGTTTCAGCTGTCGCGCCTTTGACAAGGATTGTCCACCTTAAATATTTATATCCTGCTTAACTGTCTGGATGTTTTAAGAAGTATTTAAACAACCAAAGAGTGAAGTATGAGACTACAAATGATACAGAAAACCACATTTAGATAGTGATTATTTAAACACCAAAACTAAAACGATAAACGGATACACTAATTTAATTAATTAAAATTAAGAAATAATTCATGTGCGTCTAAATTTATCGATGTTTTACCACGGGATTGCCCTTTATGGCGATTATTTTGCATATTTTGTAAAGTATAGGCATATAGGACCAACCCATGGTAAAACGAAGATAAATTGAGACGCCAATGAATTATTTTGATTCTAATAGGACAGTAATGGGGCTTATTTGATATGCGTCGTCTAGGTACATGTACTTACGGAAGACATTTCATAACATGGATATGTCTATGACATTACAAAATCTGCGGTTGAAAGATCTTTGACGTCTCTAAACGACCAGTATTTTTTTATGAGGTTGTCCTTAATTTCAATAGAATTATGAGTGTTTTACCACAGTTTTGGACACAAGGCGTTTGAAGAACGTCATGTTAGAATAAAAAAAAACACTAAAGTGGGGGTCTCAAATTTTTGGACCGAAGGTTCTTAATCATGAGCGTATAACGCCGATGGAATGGGCTGAACAATATCTGTCGAAAATATCGAAAAAGAGTGAAGTAGGGTGTTTTTTTTAGAGTTAGCATGCATTGGACTAGAGCGAATAAAAATGATTTATTGTGATTTCATAATTATTGTCTAGGAATAAAAAATGCGTTTGCTCAATACACCACAGGTAAATACAAATGCATACAATAACTACATATTAAATGTAAGTGTATATGATTTGTCTGTAGTAAGATTCTCAAGTAGGGGGTTAAACCGAGAAATATGCTATATTGAATGCAAAAAGATGGTTCTCGAGACTAAAAATTAAGTTTGAAACTACTCATATCTATTGGGATGGAAAGTAGTGTGCAGTAGAAGGTGTTACGTGTAATGAATTACAATTGCAATTATGGTCTCATTTGCATATAAGCACACACTAAATAACAAGAGAAAAAATTGTATTTCAAAAATCAACTAGACTTGATTCTCTAACCGACTTCACAGGCTTGCTTCAGTAGGGGGGGGGGGCTGACCAATATCCCTTATCACACTTTTTCTTGGGTAATAACACATGTTTCTTGATGTCAAATGAATTTTCATCTGCTCTTTGACAGTTATGGTCAATAAATCTTCAATTGACCTCATTCTCAAAAGGTGAATGGGATTTTAAGGAATAAGAAATAGGAAATATGAAATAAACATTATAGGAAATAGCAAATAAGAAATAGGAAATAGGAAATAAGAAATAAGAAGTAAGAAATAGGAAATAGGAAATAAGAAATTAGAGGTAGGAAATAAGAAATAGGAAGTAAGAAATAAGAAGTAAGAAATAAGAAGTAAGAAATAAGAAATGATATGCCCCTTTTGACTTTAAAAGTCCTAAATTAAAAATTAGAAATAAGAAATAGGAAATAAGAAATAAGAAGTCCCCTCTCTGCTTTCGTAATAAACTAAACAATTCATTCAAGTTCTGTGACCGTTATATTCTGATAATTTTTGTATACAGTTTTTCTTCTTTGACAGCTAATTGTAGTTATTCAGTCCTAAGTTAGTGATGTTTTGTGATATTTTACTTTTAATCGTAGCACCTTTAAAGCTCTAACACACAACACTGTGTATCGCTTGCAATGGCTTCTGTTTTTTTTTTTTTAAATTCTTATTTACAGGTCGATGAGAACATAGTAAAGGCTAATCAAAGAGATGCTGTTAACAGAGAAAAATTCTACTTCAGAAAAACAGTCTTTCCAGGCAAGTGCAAACATACTATACAAAAAGTTTTTATGCATTAATTTGATTTATGTTAACTTCAGTATTCTGTTACTAATTAGCTTTTGACCGGTGTCTCTGCTGGTGGACTGGGAGAGTATTCATCAACTCAGGCGTCAGTACTTCGGTTTTAGTTTGATTTAAATGCTGCTGATGAGATTTTACTCCTTGAAACATGTGTACAACATAACGACATTTATCGTTTTTATGCAACTTAGGGATTTATTGTATTTTGTGTTGGTATTTCTTTTTTTTTATTTTTTGTTTTTTTTTAAATTGCATATGCTAAATTTTAGACAATAGTGATTATTTCCCTTTGGTATAGCCATGTCTTAAAATGGTTTTTAATTTTTTTCATTTAAATCCTATTGTTTAGTTGTTTTCTATAATTGTTTACGTATTTGGGCTAATGGTTTTCCAAATGTTGTAATTTGATCTGCACCGAAGAGACAAATGTTTTAATTAGATCTGCACATAAGAGACATGTCGTCGAAATGAAAATATGTGCAGAAACTAAAATTTCTTGATGTTGTTATATACGCCTGATTAGTTCTAAGCATAAGTAAAAAGCAAGGTCCTTCTACACATTATAAATAACCATGAGCGACTGCTCACCTTTCACGGGCTTGTGATTTGAATTTCAAAACAAACAATAAATCTAAACCCTTGTTTCGATCTGATGGGTTAATTGCATCTTTGTCGTATGTTTAGAAACGCTATATGAGTTCCTTTGAACGCGTTCTAAAATAGAAAAGGAAAATCTATTTGTCCTTTTTTCAAGGAAGATTTGAAATACTCTACCAAACAGTTGCTTTAATCAAGAATTCCCCCTTTAAATGACACAGATTATCCCTACACAAACACAGCTGATACTTTAATATCGCTATATGTTGTGTCAGACTATAACAGAAATTTCCATTATCAACAATCATAGTGGAAATTTCTGTTATAAGAACATCATTTCAAGAAGATTATGTTTGATTTGATGATAAAAATTTCTACTGAATCTTGGTGATAGAAATTTCCATTGACTGATAGGAATTTGTACTCAATGATAGAAATTTCCACTGAATGATAGAAATTGTTATGATAGAAATTTCCATTGAATGATAGAAATTTCTACTGAATCTTGATGATAAAAATTTCTACTGAATGATAGAAATTTCCATTG
>MJUU01005659.1:7392-19868 GCA_002080025.1 Modiolus philippinarum
ATTATCATTTGTGTTGCTGTCATGCATCGATTTCCATTGACATGTAATTATTATGCAACTATGTTTTAGTAAAATTTAAAGAATTTTTTGGGAATGTTTCTCAGTATAATATTATTTTTTCAATACACAAGAGGTTTTGCTAATAATAATAATAATTATTATTATTAACAATATTTATATAGCGCATTAACTAATTAAAACTGCTCTAAGCGCTTTACAATGATACATAAAAAAAAATAAGATATACAATATACTCTGCACATAAAAAAAATTACGAGTTTACAATGAAAATCACATGGAAAGGAAAATAAAAAAAATTGTGTTTAATTAACTTTTAAATATATATGAAAAAACATGAAAAGAAATAAAACCATGAAAAGAAATATAGCATTCACAATGTAACTATTATACTTATATACTTTCAGGTAATAGAAGCAAAACAGCACTTGTGGATTGAGTCTCGATATCAGCCAGTGCAAGCATCCTAACTTGAAGCGAATGAAGAGAAGATTCTTGTCTTGAAATACTTTTATAAATGAATAAATAAATAAATAAAAACAAAACAAGATGAAAAGGTTAAACATGTTTAAAATCTAAAGACGAACATATGCTAAACATGTTTAAAACCTAAACACATTTCCATGCCTAAACATGTTTAGGGCTAAAAGTGTTCAAAATTCAACACAGATTATGTGTTTAGGATTGTGTTTAGGATCTAAACACCGTTTTTAGAGTGTGTAATGAGTAAAGCTCATTGTTGACGACCTCGGGGTGACTTTAAGAACAACAATAAAAGCGTTGTTCCATTGATTATTATTACCATGTATTTGTTGAGACTTTGTCTCATCTGCATTTACTCCATATCCCTTCATTGTTAAATTGATAGAATTTCGTCTCATACAATCATTCATAAATTCTTTAGTAGATAGATCAATTTATTGTGAATAAATGAAGTTTTGGTCCGATTTGTGATTAAAGATTCATGTTTGACTTTATTCTGAGATGACCATTTCATTTTACTACCACCTTTCTGTTCGGTAATTTTATTATTGCTCGCATTTACTCCTCTCACTTGTTTATGAAACGCCAAAAACTTTGTGTCACATGTCTCAACATTCTATCTTTACTCCGAAATTAGTTATCTTTTCTTTAACTTTTTGCGATGATCTCGTTTGCTTTAATTGTTTACATTAAAGTGATTACTTATTAATAAACTTGTTCTCGTCTTGATATAGCTGAAATATTGCTCAGTAGACGTTAAACAATATTCCATCAATTAATCGTTTGCTTTAATTGTCTTCAATTCCATCACTATATATATATGTTCTCTAACTTTTTATGTCTCTTCCGTAGGTGTATTGAACTTCTTGATATATTGACATTTTTATACTCAATTTCTTAACCAAAGATAGTAACCAGTATTTGATTTTATCTTTCGAATGTTTTTAGGTTGAAAGTATGATGTTTCATGATTTCCAAACCCACATATTTTTTATGTTTTTTTTTTACTTATTCATTTTGAAAGAACTTGTCTCAGACACATATTGATTACATTTTTAATCATTTATTGTTTTCAACACAAAATACAATTTTATTACAAAAAATCTTTCGGAAACCAAGTCAGCATTCACGTTTTTCAACAACTGTCTTAATGTCACTTCCGTGATTTAGTAGGTTTATTGACTTTTTGCTGCATTTTTCGCAGAAAAAACAATGGAATAAAACATACGTACGTCAGAAAGGACTGCTGAGTATCGTTGCGAGTTATGATAAACAGGGAAAATGGGAGATGTGTGCCTATTTTATTGATTTGATCCTTTAAGGGGTCAAATTCACTAGCAAAACTATGATTAATTTATATATCAAATTATACGCTTGAGAACACAGACAAACACAAAGTTAATAAAAAGAAGTAAAATACCGATACGCTACAGGACAAGTTGCTATTGTAAAGACGTAAAAAATCTCAAAACATTAATGTTAGTAATGCACAACAGAGCACATGAAAGATATTGTGAAGATAAAATAGTTTTTCCTTGTAGAAAAATGTCAGCAATATATGATCAGCTTATGAAGATGTCTAGTTGTCATATAAAAAAATCTGCTGATTTTTACCTTTTATTATACCCCCGCCTTAGCGGGTGGTATATAGTGATAAGGCCGTCTGTCCGTTCGTTATTTCGTCCGCAATAAGGGTACCCCCTTTCTGCGACAACTCCTCTTAGAACACTTGGGGAATTTTTCCCCATGTACATTTACTCTATATTCCTTTCTTTTTCGTACATGTCCAAGTATGATTATGTATCAGTGGTCCCTTTAAATTAGAGTTTATTTTTTTATATACATAAACCTTAAATTGAGGATAGCTGAATGGAAGAACAACATCTATTTAACAGGAACTGATATTTAAGAACTTAACTAATGTATTTTTGTAACTAGCCCTTGTATTCATCTTTCTTCTTGCGAATAAAAGATTTAATCTGCTAAAAGTGAGTCTCAAGTAGTCCCCATAGGAATCCGTATTTTTGAAGTCACACCCCCTTCCAAAAGCAACAAATCGGCTTTTAACTTAAACTGTTGTAGTATTACGACGAAATCCCCTCTTCACATTATTCGAATCAGTGTGATGTTTTACAAAAAAGCCAATTATGAGTATTTTTCTTCCTTTTCTACAGCAATATTGATGAAGTAAGTCCCAGACATTACTGTATCCGTAAATGAATTGTACTGACATCAGAGGATGTCATATTGCAATATTGAATTGTTTTGATTGGTACTATAGAATTTAATGACAAGTTTTCGAGCAGACAATTTTGGCACTTTCGTTGTGCCACTTTCAGTCGATATCTTTCATTTTTCGTATGAAGCTAGCGAAGTCCTTTAATTTCAGCTCCCGTTATATAAATATAGATTACACCACAAGATCCCGTTCATTATCATATTTTATACACAAGAGATAGTTAAATTTTAAAATTTTAATTGCGAGGCTTGCCGAGCATTTAAAAATTTTTAAATTTGACTATCGAGAGTGGATAAAATATGGTAATTAACGGGATAAAGTGGTGTAATCTTTTTGTTTAATGATAGATGATAAACACCGAGAATTGTTTTCCGAATAGCTTTGGCGGGAAATAGCACGGGGCTTTATTCAACATACGTTGAATAAAGAAAATTTATCTAACGGGTCAAAACTAGTTTAAACTTGAAATATCATTAGAGAAATAGTGTTATTTCATTATACAATCTTTAATTTAAGATACTGTCGGATATAAACCCAAATGAACTCTACTTTAAGACATCACCGGTATCATACTTGGCTAATACATTTAACTCTATACTGACAACTCTGGACGCCTGAAAACTAAACTTTATGAATGATTTAGACTTTCAAATAGTAAATTTCCCGTTTTTAGCGGTAATATGCCCGCATTCCCGACATATGTCGTCTACATTGCACAACTCATTCGGTACTGTCGTCAAGTAATATTTGCCAAGGATTTTAATTGGTTTATCTACTGGGAAATGAGCTATTTTAATAGTGAGAGATCGGCCGTTATTGAAAACCTCTTTGCGATTGAATTATGGGAGCAACACACAGTAGGTATAACGTTGCTTTGTCTTACGTGCATATTTTAACTTTACTTATTAACAAGTTATCTCTTCTTGATTTTTTTTCGATGATATTGTTTGCTTTATTTGTTTAGATTAAGTGTACGTAAATTCAAATACTAACTACCCTCACTTAGTGTGCCTCTTCTGTAGGTGTACAAAATTTCTTTGAACTTCTATAGAATCTGCTAGAAACGTTTACATTTTATACTCATTTTCTAAACCAAAGTTTAGTTCACTATATTTTACAGCAATTTGATATTTATCTCTCAAGTGTGTTTTTGTTGACAGTATGGTGTTTAATGATTTTCAACTTATACATTTTTTCAGTTTTTTTTATTCAATTTTAAAGTAAATGTTTGATAAACAGATTGATAACAGATAAAAGATGAATCATTTATTGTATCCAACACAAAATGTAATTTTAATACAATAATCTTTCTGAAACTTAGTCTGCATACAAATTTTTCCAAAATTGTCGTAATGCTTTTTCCATGATTACTCAGGTTCATTGAACTTTGCTGTTGTTTTCGCAGATTAACAATGGAAAAATAAATATACATACGTCAGAGAGGACTGCTATTTATCGTTGCGAACTATGATAAACCTGGAAATGTGTGCCTCTGTTATTGATTTAATTCTTTAAGAGGGGTCAAATTCACAAGCAAAACTTAGATGAATATATATTTCAAAAGTAAAAACTTGAGAACACAGACGCACACACAATCATAAGAAAAGTAAAATACGCTGTAGGTAAGTTGTTATTGTTAAGTCGTAAAAGGTCGCAAAACACGAATGTTTGCAATGCACAAGAAAATGCATGACAAATGTAGTGGAGAAAAAAAACAACATTTTTTTCCTTATAGATAAAGGTCAGCAATAGCTTATCATGTTTTGAAGTTAAGATTTCTATTTAATTTGTCTTCATAAAAAAGGTTCTACAACAACTGCATGAAACTTAATAAAGCAAACAATAATTCTAAGCACTGTCCTTTTCTGGATTTAAGTATAATCGTTGACTTTGGTAAAATAAAAATAAAAATTTATGATAAAAGGGATCATATTGTTTTCACTTTACTAATTCCCCCCTTTGTGACGGCGACGTTCCCCTAGCTTCATCCTAAGGGCTGTATATATCTCGACTTGTACGATTCGCTCGCGTTTCTTCTTGTTCTACCCTTGACGATTTTAATGAGCGTAACCTTACTCTCACTTCAAAACTTTTGCAACAAGGTTACATATTTCATAAATTAGTAAATACTTTTAAGAAGTTTAACACAAGGTTTGAGCATTTGAAAACGAAAACGAGATATTACATGACTCGCAAACAGCTAATTCTGATTCAAATCCAGAAAAAATTACATTCTTTACGTAATAGTAGATATCGACGGGATATTCTAAACAAATCCGCTAAATTGGCTTTGGATTTCAGTGACCTGAAGACTTTACAAGTATACATTTTGTACTAGACCCTCATTGATACTGCCAATGGCTACTGAAATACATGACGACTCTTTTCCAAACCCTTCGTGGAGTTTAGAGTTTTATTTTCTTTCGTAGTGCGACAGTGTTTTACTATTCTCTGAGCTAGCCTGCAGTTTAGCGGCGAACACTCTTTGACCCATCTTTCTGAATTACGTTTTGTCATATGCTGTCCCTTTGCACTATAGCGGTCATAGAGTTGGTAGTATATCTGTATTGGGTTTTATATACAGGGAGACGGCTTTTACTAGCGCCGGTACCAAGTCCGGATTTCCCAAGTTCCCAGCGTAATGTTTGTTTGACTCTGTCTTCATAATAGTTTTTCTGGTGCAGTTAGCTTGTGAACTATGGCATCTGATGAAGGGGAGGTTTGGGTACCCGTAAACCGGTTTAACCCTACCGCTGGTTTTTGCTAGTGCCGGTACCAAGTCCGGCTGTCCCGAGTTCCTATCGTTGTCTGCGTTTGTCTTTGTCTTATACGTGTTTCTTGTGTGGTTCCCTTGCAAATTGTTACATGTAATTATAATTTTCAGCCATTGTAGGTGTTTCCTGTAATCCATTTTTTAACATCTGATTGTAGTTTAAGGCCCTTGTAGGTGTTTACTGTTATCTTGTTTTTGTAGTCTGTTGAGTTGTTACCTGAATTTTTGATTCGTTTGAATATGAGAAAAGAAAACAGTATTTGAAAAAAAAACATGATCAATAATTATCAGGAATATCTAGTTATGCAAAATTGACGAATAGTACCCTTGTTCGGTGGTATTGACAGTATTAGGGTCAGCTAATACTAAATTCACGTTTAGTCCCTTGTCTTTCATCAGTAAGTAGTGAAGAAGATAACGGACAAAGGCTCAAAAAGTGTATGATATCTAAGGTTAAATTTCTGACCCGTAAACCGACTTTATTGAAACTTTTTTGCAATATCTAAATTTTACAAATTTTGTTTAAAACTAAGCATAGTTCGGCCTTAGCTGAAGTTTGGCTTCTCCATTTAGATCCTTTTGTTATAAGTTCTCCAACAGCTTTTACACGCTTTTCGGTTAATGACTTCCAAATATTTCGGTTTGATCTGCACTGATGAGACATACGTTGTCGAAATGCGCATATGCAGAAAATAAATTCACAGTCACTTGGGTATTTTGTTATTTCTTATAGCTTTCAAGTGACATCAGCATTGCAGCCTATCTGTCGATGAAAATCTTTTCATCGTTAGTTTTCAAAATGTTTTCATGACTGCATTATATTCCATTAAATTGTTCAAATATAAAATTCATAACATGTAAGTGACCTGTTTGTCAACTGTAATTTTCATAACATTTATTTTCCGATAGTTTAAAAATTTGTTAAGAGAAAAGCATCTGTCTTAGATTCGTGATAAAATTGGTTGACGAAGAATAATGATTTGGGGATCAGAATAAATTTGATTTGTATTTAAAGATTTTATTAACAATAGCCATTGCATACATTATAGATATTTTATTAATATTGAATAGTAAGCAATTACACCAACCGTTTTCTTCCTATCAAAGACAATCCTGTCATTTCCGTCATGATGACCGTTATTCACTACAATTTAAAACAAATACTCTGCTCCAAGTGTTCCCTCAATTTGACGAGCAGCAATATGATAGTGCACTATTAAATGGTCAACGGAAGTGGCCTATTATTTTGAAAACGTAAACTTTTTTTTTGCCTGAAGCGTAATTTATTTTTTTCTCTTAAAAATGCCAATGTCAAGGGACATAAACAGTGGTTAAGTAAAAAGTTATTATCCGAAAGTTATATAGGTATAAAATACCAAAGAATAAATATTTAAATAAATATGATTTGACAAGATATTAAATGGGGGCTATAACAAAATTACCCAATTGTGAAGAGTAAAAAATCAAGGGGCAAAAGACAAAGCAGGTGGATAATCACCGGAAAATTAAATTGAAAAAAGAAGGTTAATTATTAAAAATAGAATAAAAATATAACAGGAAACAAGTACAATGGCCGAAAAACATAGTCATAGGCCACAATGTACCAAGGAGCTGCATAAAAAAGCACAATAAAAACAAAAGACAAACGTAAACATCGATAGGAACTCGGGACAGTCGGAGTTTTTCCCGGTAGCATTGGTTTTCATTAATGAAAGATTGGAACATTTTAAGTACAAGGAAGCATACCGTAGCGACATTCAAGTCTGAAAATCCGTTAAAATAATTGAGAATAACTGTTAAAACTCCTTTCACTGATTAAAGCTGCTATATTTCACCCATGTTGAAATTTAACTTGTTCATTATTATTTCATTAAAATGACACTTCAGACAAACAAAAGAACAACCAAAATATGCCATACATAAAATAGCATACCATCACGTTGCATTTAAAATATCACTACGCTAAAATAGTTTCCACTAATATTAACAAATATCTTTGAATTTGTGATTATTTTTAATGATCTTGTACGTGTTATCATATTACTTCAGCAATGATTAATTGTGAGTACGAAAACACGCAATTGAGAAATTTCAGATCTTATCAGGAAAGATCATGGAATTTACATGGCACTTGTAGAACATGCACAATAAGAAAAGTTAAAGAAATGAAACGTGAACGTGGTAAACAAGACGTTCCATTGTGTTATTGCCCAGCACTTTTTCCTTTTTTTTTATTCTAGCAATTTCTTAAATGTCAACATTAACGCGGCAAACAACATTTATAGGCAGTATTTTAAGTTAAATTGAATTAATGATTTTTGGAAAGACGAGTGTACTTTTGGAATACTAAGTATTGCAGTTTTCCATTAGAATACTAGATATTTGGTATAAAAATTTGAATCGAAAATTTGAGTTTAAGGTGGTAGACCTTGGTAAGCCTAAAATTTTCTAATCGTTTAATTTTCTAAATATTTTCAGTATTGAAACTACATATGATCATGTTGATTTTAGGCAATTTTCAACATTTTTTACCGTCCCGTTTTTTGTCGAGTGGTCCTCGGAGATACCCTGTTTGTTCATATTATTTGGTCTGTTCGGGACTTGATTTTGGGGTATAAAATTTACTCTTATTAAATTGGTATTGGATATAAAATTATTTCAAATGCAAAATTCTGTAGTATTAACATATTTGAAAGTGAGCATGAATAATGATAGTAAATTTTCATAGTTTGTTCTGAAATACATAGGTGTTCTGAACTGTATAGACGGAAAAGTGTGTAAAAATCGATAAAATTGCGGAATCTATGATTTAAATTACCTCCCTTGCAAGAAATCCTTATTTTGCAAATTTTCATTATTTTTAGATATCATTGAAAAAAAAATGTAGAGTTTATGCACCTGTCATAAATAACTAGATGTTTGACTGCTGTTTTTATTACAAAATGAACATTTATATGCTTCTTGATTTTTTTTCACAATTTCAAAATTTTAATCATACAGATCGCATTATTCTTTTTATTTATGTGAGTATTAGAAAAGTGGAAAACAAAGTTTTCTCCTCCTACCCTAGGTTTACCCCCTTAAATCAGAAAAAAAACAAATGTGCGTTAGCAAAGCACGTCTTTAATAAGACAAATCACATAATATTATTTAGATCTTGGTTCTTTGGAGAAAACCAAATACGTATGCTATGAAAAAAATTATATAAAAATGATTTATTTAAGTACTTTAGTTGTGACCGATATGAAAAATCTTTATTTCAATGTCCTGTTTGATAATTTGGACTAAAGCAAACCAATAAGGTATGAAAAAATTTGTTTCATCATATAACTAAAACCAATGTGACAGGTATGACAGGTATTTTAATTGCCAAGTCCGATTGTATTATGGACTAAAACATACATAATGAGATCAAAATATATATTTGTGTTTTCTTTTTTATTAATATGGACCGAATAATAGTGACAAAAAGGTGGGTATGAAAAATGTATATTTCAATGAAATGAAAAGGGATAATAGCACCATCTACAATGAATGGAAATTATGATTGCATGATGCAATCTGCCAAGAAACTAAATGGGAAAACACTACAAAGACAACCATCAAAAGGAACTCGGGACAGATGCATTTTGTACATGTACAGACACTATAAAACGCCAGCGGTTAGGTACCAAATCCCCTTTCTCTTTCCCGTTTCCCTTTATAATATGAAATATGCGATAAATTCCAAGACACATAGACCAATTACTCCATGACCTCAATGTTGTAAGGGAGACAATAGATCAATGCGTAATTTTGAAAGATATAGGTCAAAGGGTTAATGCAATGAATAACAAGAGCGGGGAGTAATCGGAAACGAAAGCTAATCCCCTCACAAATTTGATTTTTTTCATATAAGTTAGTTTTAGACTACTAAGCAATCACAACTGAAACTATACCTGAAGATGCATATTGGTATTAAAACCGAAAGACAAACTTCAACCTGAACCACTAATACATGAAGTGTAGATCAAGGTGACTTTATTTTTATGAGGAACCTCATGACTATTCAAGACACAGTCACCGACAAAATATTAATCCTCTTCTTGTTGAATCTCAGATCTGGAACTTAACAAAAATCTGAACCTGAGTCAGTCATGCATGAAATATAGGTCAAAGTGACCTAATATTTATCAGGAACCTCGAGACTATCCAAGACGCATCAACTGTCTAAATATTATTCCTCTACCTGCTCTTGAATATCAGATATGAACTTATCTTCTTATTAAATTTTTGTTTCTTGATATTCAGGTTATTGGGTGTGATTTGTTTCCATTTCTTATTCATTTTTGGGGGGACAGTAAAGGCTTACTATATTGTGTGAGTTTCCTAACAGTGTTAAAGATCGTACAGCGACTCCTTAATGCTTTGTTTTGTGTCGTTGTAACCTGGAGATGGAAAGTTGTCTCCTTGATATTTACAAATAACTTTTCTTTTCTTATTTTTGAAAACTTCAACTGAGTCAGTCTTGCATGAAATATATGTCAAAGTGGGCTTATTTTATTAGGAACTTCATGACTATCCAAGACGCATCCACTGACAAAATATGATTCCTATATTTATATAGGATTAATATAGCTACTCGTTCTTGTATCTCAGATTTTGACTTTAACAAATACTTCAACCTGAGTCACTCATGCATGAAATGTAGGTCGAAGTGACTTTCTTACAGCAACGCCCAGTACTATCCAAGCTGAATTTACGGACCAAAGCTCATTCATCTATGGCTTGTTATTCAAGACACATTTACTTTAAACTTTGTGACGGACGAACAAATTAACGTACGAACGAGCAAAATGCTATAACTCCTCCTTAACTCCGTTTGGATTATAAAATTTCATTTGAATTACCAAATAACAGATACAAAGAAGAGGTTTTTTTCATAACAAATATCCGTTTCTTGTATATTTCAATGCCTCCGTACCTCATTTACAAAATATAGTAAATACCCAAGTTTCATAAAGAAAGGTAAATTTCGTTATGCTGTTCACGTGTTTCAAGGAGTATTGATGAGAGGGACAGAATTCATATCATTTCTACTTTTTACCAGTTATGCCCTAGTACTCTAAAAACCATATTAAATCGTCAAATAGGATTAAATAACTTCTGAGAACTTCTCAGAATTTTACATTTGGAGTTTGAAAAATTTACACATATGTTATTTGGGTTTGGTAATTACTTAATACAGATAGTTATAGATAAATATAATGACACACAGAATGGCTATAAAGCCCCGTTGACAAACGCAAGATTTACACTAAAATTTTAATTTAAAGGAGTGTAAAAAAAGCAAAGTATGTTGAAATAAGTTTGCATTGCCTTTACATTGATTTATACTTGGGCCTTACAATTTAAATAGCCGATTTCATTCTGATTGATTGAATATTGTTTAACGTCTACTCAGCAATATTTAATGGAAAGGGCCATGGGACGGAAAATTCTGACTGCCACTGGAAAAGAAGGGTGAAATCGTCAAGGGCGGGGAATTTAGCCTTGTAGCCGATCACCTACGGACCACCGATTTCATTCTGATAAATGGAGTAAAAATAAACGAAAATAACGTAAAGTATGAATATCTCCATATTTTATACACTTCATTGTAAAGGTACTCGTTTTGATATTTTGGGGTTTTTATCTAGTTTGATTTTTACTGTGAGTCTTTTTGTGTATTTATTTTTAGCCATTCACCACATATAGAAAGGGGTGGGGGGTGATCCAAGAAAACAAGTTTAACCACACCACAATTTTTGCGGCTGACCCAAGTCAGGAATATGTTGGTCATTTGTTTGTCCTTGTCTCCTTATGAAATCTTAGTTTCTTGATATTCGGGTTATTGGATGTGGTTTGTTTCCATTGGTTTATTCACTTTTTTTTACCTTTTTGGGGCCATAAAAGGCTTCCTATATGGTGTATGGTTTTTCACTGTGTTGGTGACCGTGCGGTGACCCCTAGATCGTTTTAACCCGGAGATGGGATGTTGTCCCCTTGATATTTACCCTATTTCCTTTCTTTTTCGCATATATATGGGATGTATCTGTTAAATGGAATATGAGAGTAGTAAATCGGTATGCTCTGCTTCCATGTACATGGATTTCTGTAATGTAAGGCTATTCATTTGTTTTGAAAATAACTATATACCGAACTAACTGTAAATTTAAATTTTGCATTTGACAAATATGACAACTTATATCTCTTAAGTGAAGATAAACTCTTAACATTTGGAGGACCCATGAAGTCAAAGATGTTTACATTAAGATATTTTACAAAAAATTTATATATTGCAACTTTCAAACAAAAATAAGCTTTTTGGTCAGCACCAAAGTACTCATTACTGGGCTGTTGAATACCACGGGGACTACCAGTTATTCAAAAGAGGCATCGACCCAATGGTATCAAAATAAAATATTGTTTACACTAACTAAATACCGAACTTACTGTAAATTCAATTTCTGCATATGGCTATTTCGAGAACTTATGTCTCTTCAGTGCAGAGAAAATCGAAACATCTGGAAAAGTTGTGAAGTCCAAGATGTTTAAGAACTGATAAAAGACAAATAACAAATATTATCTAAATTCAAAGCAAAAATCAGCTAAGGACAGAGCGTTGCATCAAGGAGATTATCCGTGGTGTTCAACAACGTCTACAAAAAATTAGATATTGTTATATGACATAACAATCTAAGTGTAGCATATTGAAAAGGAGAATCCAAATCTGACAAAAATGCATTTATCAGTAATAAGTATGTTTAATACTGACAAGGTTTTGACAAAATATTTGTATATTTTTTAGCATACTGGTATACTTTGTTTGAGAAAAAAGTTTTGATTTAGTTACACAAATATGAACAATAACCAAAATTTATTTAAAAATCAATTACTACTTGCAGTTTATACAGCATCTGAAAACCTACACACCCAACTTGA
>MJUU01005659.1:19944-30809 GCA_002080025.1 Modiolus philippinarum
AGCTCATTGTTGAAGGCGTCATGGTGACTTCAAGATGAAGAACAACAAAAAAAGCCTTGTTCCATTGCTTGTTTTTACCATGTATTTGTAGAGTCTTTGTCTCATGTACATTTACTCCATAATCCTTTCATTCACAATGAACCTATCATAATTATCAAATTCTAAAAACAAGTTAATACAAAAGTTCAATTGACCTTTTGGAACCCCTTAATAAAAAGATGTCTAAAATTCATACACACTTCATTATAGATATGGAATATTCGTATTTTCTGAGCCAAAATTTGAAATTTGAAAGCACTATGCATAAAATTGTGAGGATGAAAGTATCATATTTTGCTTTAAACATTTTTTATAACTGTGAAGTACGAAAGTCTCTGATTCTACGAATCTGTCCGATCACCCCTTGAACTCGTTCTGAAACTTACTTTTTGGTGTAAAAGGAATTTTTTTTTAAAAACCAAATATTGTGTGTACAAGTATTTCCCAAAAATGCAATTTTCGATGCCCATCTTGTAGAAGAATGATTTAAGTGATAATTTCAGTGATTTTAAAGGATAATTTCAATTTATGAAAACAAACAACCCTTTAATATCTCAGGCATTCTCAACAAAAATATTCCATATTTATAACCAAGAGTATGTTTTAAATAAAAACTTGATTTCTTAATTCATGGATTCAAACAAAGTGTCTGAAAATTTAGTTTCTGCACTTGGCAATTTAAAACGTTACTAGGGTTGTAAAACAACGGCATTAGAATATCAAAGGAAGAAAGGATGTGATATTTCAAAAATCAAAGTCCAGGTATATAAAAAAAACGAGAATACGTAATAACAAAGACAACCACAAGGCATGGATGTAAAAACACATCATTCAGAAACAAGGCACTAATAGTGTTTACTCCAATGAAAACCGGAAGTGACATCGGGTGCTTCGGTAGGATACAAATATCCTGCTCCGCTAACGGATAAACTTGTTTGTACATTGATTGTAAAAACGTGAAATCTAGCAGGAAATGGCCGTTTGCATTTATCAAATTAGGACTACGACACATCATATCTTTCAATGATGTCATGATGCGACCATAAAATTCTTTGCGGGATGAAGGTAAAAAAGGTTGAACAAATAGAATAATTCATTCCGTATGTAAACGGATGTAGAATAAAACCTTTTTTCTTAATATGCCGTATACGTTATGTCTTTGTCGAAAAAGTTTCATAAATATGAAGAAAAAATGCGATGCATTTCTTTATACTTTAAAGAAAGGCAGAAGACACTTAATTCTTCATTAAAAGTAGACATCAATAATGTTAAGATTATGGCAGTTTAATGCAGAGTTGCAGGTGTTTAATACACAGAGACTGTTAATAAAACAGCTGTTTAATACACAGAGACTATTAATAAAACATAAACAATTTATATTACATAATACGCAACGACTGATTAAAATCCTACTCTGGAAGAAGCAGTCATTGTTGCATGTATGTTGAACATACTAAAATAAAAGCTAAAAACAAAACTTTATACTAAAGCAAGTGTGATGCAAACAGGAAATATAATTATGACGGAATGATTCAGAAGCAAGCCAGAAACCAGAGAGAGGAAAAAAATCAACACAAGATCATAAAAAAACTAGAACTTTTTAACTCACATTAAAAGTTATACAAGCGCCGTGCAAATAGTGCGTTAGAATATTATTACTCTATTTATGTTATACAGGTTTCACAATGTACAGTTCTTCTCTTAGCAACTGCTACTAAAAAGGATTATTTAATGATCTGTTAGTCGTCAACGGTCGGTCATCTATCAGCCAGCAGTCCGTAAAACATTGACAGATAGGAAAAATAGACTAAACTTCCTAAATAGAACAATAAAAGAGCTTTTTTCATACCTGTTTTTCATTTGCTTCAGTCTAAATTACTACCGCTCCTAACCAAAATAGAACCGATTCTTCGCCTCAGTCTTTTTACCCAAATATAACTTGAAAATAGATTTTCATACTAGTAAGATTTGCTTAAGTATATTTAAACATAAAGAACATGTAAATAAGAGTTTTTAGTACCCTTCAAATTTCATATATGAAAGTAGAGATTTCCAATGACGTTAACAAAATAGAACATTTGTCTTCAACCCAAATTGAGCAAATACTAGAGAATATATAACAGAAAATCAAAACCGCAGAAATGTTGAGGTTTTTTAGGATAAAAAAAAGATATGGAATAAATTGGTAAAAATTAGTCGTGTTATCTACAACTAAATATGATTAAGGGCATTTCCTTTTTTTCTTCTATTGAAATTTCGTTCATAAAGGTTTATGTCTTTTAAGCATGATAGACTAATACTACCTGTTTTAAATCGACATCGACAAGTTATCCTGCACGTATTCATCCATATGAGCCTTACTTGCAATGTCTTGTAGATAACTTTTACTAAATGGGAGTAAAAACAAAATTAGGGAACAGAATTCTAATGAGCCTAAGCCCAAAAGGACAAAGACAAAGGAGATGAAAATACAGAAAAATTGTAGTTTAGAATGTTTTTTGCTCCACCAGTTTGTCACTGCTGACATATTACTTCAAAAGTTGTTGTTTTGTACCTGCATTACTCAACTTACCACTATCAGGCATTAATATTTTCTTGTATTTCAATATTCAGAGAGTATCATTAACTAAAAATAAGCGATTCTTTATACTAATAAATAACTTTATACCAAAGTTAATGTGAATTTAATTTCTAGATTCGACAACTTAAATGTTGACTTTGGTATATTTCTGTTTTTATTGTTTCACTAATGTTTAAAACTTTGGAACAACAGGGGCTAATCAATATTGCATAAGAAAACAATGTAGTAATACTGGTATTGGAAATAGAGGTGAAAATCATGACACACAAGCGAAACATATTGAATAACTAACAAAATATGCTAACATAACCTAAAGTATGCCAATGTGTGTAATAACAAAATTACAGAGGCCGAAGATAAATCAAGTGTAAACCCGCCGGAAAACTTGTACATGTGTTTTTATTTATTAACAATCTTTAGGCTATATTGGAATACTTTTCGGAAATCTCGTATACCTTGCTTGAGAAATATAGTTTTGAAAAAGTTACACAATGAGTTCATAGATTTATTTGAAAAAAGGTATAACCTCCGACTGTTTAATTTTTAATACGCCGTATTCTCAACTTCTCGTCAGTCAATTATTAGATCTTGGGTTTGAAATATGCCATTATTCCTTCGATATTATATTTTACTATATTTCAAGCCCAGTATGCAGGCTTTTTGAGAACACCTCAAAAAATATTTTCACAAAGGTTTGAACCTGTCATCACCGCCATATGCTCAATGCTATTTATGAGAGATTTCATGGATCCAAGTTATAGTTAGAAAATAAGGTGTGAAACAATTCAAATCATGTATATATTTAAAGAAATAAAACGTTTTGTTCCTATTTCTTGGAAGTCAGGTTTCTTTACTCGTGACAAGAATAATTCGATCGGAATGTCAACAGCGATACAAATATTTCTGAAACATAAACCCTTTTCATGCTACGACGTTCACGTAATGTCTTTGTGCAAAAAATATCGAATAAATATGATTACAAAAAAAACGATATATTTCTAATTAAACAAATCCAATTTAAAGTTGAAAGAAAATATGATAACATGTAATTCTTCATTAAAAGTAAAGATCAATATTTTTTAGGTAATTGCATTTTTTAATGCATAGTTGCAGGTGTTGAACATAGGAACTATTTATAAAACATAATGAATTTATATTACAAAATATTTCACAACTGCTTAAAAGCACTACCATGGATAAGCAAATGGCGATTCTCAAAAAACAAATGACAAATGACAAGTTATTGTGAATTTTTTTCTTTAGAATTTTACTTATATGTTCATGCAGAACATGTTATAAATAAATCTAATAACAACGCTGTATTAGCATAGCAAATGCAGTCCGAAAACGAAATATGAACAAGAAGAAACAACGGCAGTAGAATACCGAAGGAACAAGGGATGCGATGACTACAAAACTCGAAGTCCAAAGACATGGCAGAAACGGTAACAGATAAAAACAAAGACAAAACAAGGACGTGAGACAGCTACAATGCACGGAAATAAAAAGATAACATTAAGAACTAAGGCACTCATAGTGTGAACTCCCATGAAAACCGGGAGTGACATCAGGTGCTCCGGAAGGGTAAGAAATGATTCAATTGTAAACCAAAAAGAGGTGAAAACAGTCACCAATAAAACTTTAAACTGCCATACAAGTGATACAACTGTCCTATAAAAAGTGCATTGGATAATTTTTCTTCATTAATGCCATAAATTCTATGCAGTTTTATGCAAC
Organism: Modiolus philippinarum; assembly: GCA_002080025.1. NCBI lineage: Eukaryota > Metazoa > Mollusca > Bivalvia > Mytilida > Modiolidae > Modiolus > Modiolus philippinarum. The sequence continues at coordinate 24,302 of MJUU01005659.1, forward strand.
GGTACCACGTTCGGCTGTCCTGCGTTCCTATCGTTGTTTACATTTGTATTTTGTCTTATTTGTATATTTGTAATTTTGGAGCCATTGTGGATGTTTCCTGTTGTCCCTTTATTTCCTTATATGTATTTTTTTAAAAGAGATAATTTAGTGGTCCGAAAAGTCAACAATGCGTCAAACACAGACAGAGAGGAAAAGTGTTGTACGATTTTTTTTTTGACAATGCGTAAAAAGCGTTACAGATGACGAAATCCTCTGTACATTGTAACTAAATGTTCACAAGAACTATAGCAACACACTAAAATTGTAAAACCAATAATGTTAAGGTTAATGTTCTACCCATTAAATACCTGTATGGACAGTAAAAGCAGAGCATCATGATCGAATGCATTCAACTTTGGTTTCATATTTATGGGAAAAATCGTCGAAATTCGACATTGCATTGCAACAAATAGACAATATTCATAGTGCCCTGAAAATGTAGTTTTTATATCAAAAGGGAAGGAAATGGGGTAAATGTCAAGGAGACAACATCCAATAGCCAGGTTAAAACGACCCAAAACAAAGCATTTATGTCTTCTTCATTTGCTTCAGTCCAAATTAACAAAGGAGAGCTATAAAAATATATTTTGCATATCCGTCACATTTGCTTAAATTCAAATTATGTAATATAAAATAAACAAGTTTCTCTTTATCCCCTGTGCAATTAGTTCAGGCGATATTATTCACACATAAGATCAAAGAACTTTTTCAACTGCATATAGGAGACACAAGTTGTCGAAATGCGAATATGCAGAAATTAAACTCACAGTATCTTCGATACTTTGTAATTTCATACAAGTCACAATTTGCTAAGTAAACAAACAATGGAATGACATGGAATAAATGCACATGAGACAGATACTCTGAAAATGCACTGTAAAAACAATTAATGGAACAACGTCATATTGTTGTTCTTTATCTTGAAGTCACAATTAAGCTCTCAACAATAAATTCTGCTCATACCTTATAGCAATTTCAAGGTTGTCCCTCTCTCAAGAGTAAGTACACTATAATTAAAATATAAAGAGATCATTGTTTTGCCAAAGGTAACATGTAAATTAAGTTTTTGTACCCATCACGTTTCATCAGTCAATTGATGCAAAACAAAGCATGGAATATGTGATTTTTCATAGCCGTCACAATTACTTCATTCCTTTTGATCCAAATAGAAATTGAAAATATAAGAATTAGTGTCACTTACTCTGTAAATTACTTTCAGTATAACGAATAAGTTTAAACCTCAAGTATGATTTAAGGAGCATACATGTGGTGTAATCCCACATATTATGGGTCTTTCAATTTACTACTATTATGTTAATAATAGTTAAATCTGTAATATGTTATTGTAGCTTTAGGATTTTTCTTAAATTTAACCCTGTTAGCGAATAAATGCCATTTTCAACACGAATAGATTCCATGGTAGTGTTAGCGTAATTTATTAAATCATTAGGAAGGCACTTGGAAAAAGAAACAGAATCTGTATAAATATAAAGTACTATGTTTGTGAGACTATTTTTTTCAGATTATATATTTTTCGTAACATAGAAGACTAACGTGTAAACATCTTGCAATATATGTTATAATATGGCCTTTAATTTGTTCATTAGTGTTCAAATTATCTAACCACACTGGGAATCAATCATCAATATTGCAAATAACAGTAATTTTATATTTATGGTTACATAGATGACAAATGGAATTAGACTAAAATAAATATTGTATACTAGCATTAAAAAAAATAAATCCTGCATCAAAATCTTGACTCATTTTTAATTTTCTCAAAATGTTCGTTGCCGATATCTCATTCCACAGAAAATAAATTTACAGCATCTCCAGTATCTTCTTATTAGGAACACTTCGCGTGTCATGTATTGAACCCAGAAGTTGAATTTTGACGTAGATTGCATTTTGTCTCAAGTTGCTTTTGATTTTCTTATTTTTTTATGATTCCAGATAATTTAAAAGGAGAAAGACAGTATTATAAAAAAGAGGCTAACAGGAAACATAGATGGCTGAAAATTATGATTACATGCTATAATTTGCTAGAGAACTACACAGGAAAACATAAATAAAACAACAACGAAAGGAACTACTCGGGAAATCCGGACCTGTTACCGGCACAAGCAAAAACTAGCAGTAGAGTTAAACCGGTTCATTGGTTACGCAAACATTCCCCTTACCTGTCCCGTTTTCCTGTAAAAAACATAAGAATAAAACCAAAATACAGAGAGACTACTAAGTCCATGACTACAATTTTGGAAGCAGAAAAAGTCAATACGTAGTTTTGAAAAATGGATCAAGGGGTGCTCAAAAGGTCTGATTGTTAATGTTTTCTAAAACATGGTTTCAGTATATGATGTTGTATTACGCATTTTAAATTATCTTTGCTCTGTGCTGGAAAAGAAACTTCTGGATCATGTGTACAAGATATTCAGAAATCTTTTCTTGTAGAAGGTTTTTTTACCCTTCCGGAGCACCCGATGTCACTCCCGGTTTTTATGAGAGTTCACACTATGAGTGCCTTAGTTTTTAAATTTCGTTGCATTGTGGCTGTCTCACGGTAAACAGAATAATCATCCATCAGTCATCATGTATTTCTGGGTTTTAATGTTGTCATTCTACCTTGTTACCCAATAATCATGTTATAATAGGCACAATTTTATATTTCTACATTTCTTTATAGTCGATGTGAAAATTAACCAGAAGTTTTAAAATTATGAAACGTAGTTAATCACATTTTTTGATTATTGAATTAGATCATTAAAGGTATCGGAGACATTGGAAGTGTAATGTCAACTCTCAAAGTTAAGGATAATTATATGTAATTAAATTAATTTGGTAAAATTATCACAATCAGAAATCGTCATCAGAATGGAATAAAAAGAAAGCTTAGCCAACCATTTCTTTTTAAATGCCTTTAGCAAGTCAGGACCATTGCGGTCAACAATTGTTCCGGTGATTTCTGCCTAATTTGTCTTTTTGTCTCATGGACTTCGGCTCGTGACCACTCTGTTGGGTAAGTTTGTTATTAACCCCATTTAAAAATTCTCATCTGATCTGCAATAAAAAAAAACATAAGCTACCTGTAGAAACTCAATTGACGTTAAGGTATCCTAAAAATTGTGAAGTAAACAAAATTCTCTAAGCTGAGCTTTATTTTAGATTTGTATACCCCCGCCCCCATCGGGGATAGGGGTATACTGTTTTCAGTCTGTGTGTGTTTGTTGGGGGGGGGGGGGGGGGGGGGGGNGGGGTGGGATTCCGGTCTTCCGTACACATTTTCGTCGCATTTACAATGGTAAAAAGGTACAAATCTGAAATTTTGTCACAAGCTCTATAATCTGCTATATTGTTGGATGCATTTATGGACCAATCAGATTACTACTTCCTGTTTACCTACTTTGGTCAATTTTGGCACTTTTAGCATTATAGAGTAAATTTTCGTCAAATATTTCTCTGTAGAGGTAAATTAAGAAATACCGAAGTTACTGTGAATTTAATTTCTGCATATGCGCATTTCGACAACTTATGTCTCTTCAGTGCAGATAAACTCTAAACGTTTGGAAGACCATAAACTCAAAGATGTTTAGAAAAACTGATAGAGAACAAATAACCAATATGACAATATGATCAAAATGTAAAGCCAAAATCAGCTAAGGACAGAGCTTTGCATGAGGGAGATACTCCTTAATTTTCAGCAAAATTCACACAATATAAATATTGTAAGGTTCCAAATATAATCGGCTTTCGGGTCAGCACCAAAGTACTTAATACTGGGCTGGTGAATACCCCCTGGGACTAACAGTTCACCAGCAGTGGCATCGACCTAGTGGTAACAAATAACTAAATACCGAAGTTACTGTGAATTTAATTTCTGCATATGTGCATTTCGACAACTTATGTCTCTTCATTACAGATAAAATCTAAACGTTTGGAAGACCATAAACTCAAATATGTTTAAAAACTGATAGAATATGATAAAAACCTGAAATTTTGTCATAAGTTTTGCATTGTCATGCCATATTGTGGGATGCATTTTCTGACTTGTGGGATAGCACTTCCTGCTTACCGACTTGGTCAATTTTTACACTTGTAGCATTATAGAGTGAATTATCGTCAAAGTTTTCTCTGTAATGGTAAATGATACAAGGCTGAAATTTTGTCAAAGCTTTGTATGGTCATGCCATCAGGGTTGGGGTAATGGTAATGGGTAATCGTAATCGATTGTAATCCATTACAAAATGTTGAGTAATCGAAAGTAATCTGTAATCGATCTGATTTTCGATTACTTGTAATCGTAATTTAATCGATTACAGCTGCTGAATCCCCTGTAATTATCAATTACTTATCGATTACATTTCGATTACATTTTAATTTAAAGCAATATCAGTAGAAATTGTCATTCAAGTTCAAGGTATCAGAAATGCATCAGGACCTGTGTCCTCTCCAACCATTGAAAAGGTTGAAACTCTGAACATGTTATTTCATAGAGCGAAAAATAATTATCATCATGAGTGGAGACGGTACAACAATTAAACAATTTGCATGATTATGATGATATTTAAAATTTTAAAGCAATCAAACATTTTATTTCTCATAACCATGACTTGGTTGCACAAAGCTCAATTAAAACTTAATAGACTATTAAAAGTTAGTAGTCGATTAATAGACTATTAAATATTTAATAGTCTATTAAGTTTTTGTGCAACCCAGTCCTGACCTTTTGTTTAAAATTAGCTTCTTACTTTTAATGATTTATGACATGATTTACAATTAAGGCCTTCTGTATGTGCTGACAACATGTTTACACAAGAATATACATGAAAATGTTAATTGCAATTTAAACCAAGGCAGTAATCAACACCTGTCATATTTTTATAATTAGACACAAATTTAAGTCTTATGAAATCAATTTATTGCTTTTCAATTTCATTAATTGAACTAGTAGTAACATTTTTATATTTTATATCTATAAATTCTAAGAAATAAAAATAAAAATATAAAAATAAGAATTTTTTTTACCAAAAAGGTTTTTATTCCCCCTTTTCAAACAAAACATAGAAATGAACAATTATCCCACCAACAAGAATCTGAAAGAGTAGCCAACAGAATCTTACAAGTCTATATGGAGAAAATCATTAAAATAATGAAAAAATGAACAGAAGCAAAAAGATATTAATGAAGACTTAGTTCACATGATCACTGGAACTTTGTTGCCTCTTTCCATGGTGGAAAATCTATATTTCAAGAACTTATATTAAACATCTTTGACCCAAATATGAAATTCCATTAAGAAAACAATTGTCCTCTAAACACTTAAACTAGGTGTAAGAGAAGGTTGATGTTGAATTGAGAAACCAAATGAAATCGTCTGACTATAACAGCCTAGTGCTAGAGTAAAGGATTTTGAACAGTGACAATTTCCCAATTCTCTCATTATTAGCAAGACAATTTCTTGCTATTGCAGCCTCATCAGCGCCCGTGGAGAGGCTGTTTAGCATTGCCAGTAAAGTGTTCCATCCTGACAGATGTAGACTCCGTAATGACACATTTCACAAAATGATGATGATTAAATGTAACAGTGTTGCAGATGCCAATGAAACTCTATAGGTTAAATTTTTGACAATTCAACGTTTGTGTATCTCAGTCTTTTTTTTGCAATGTGTCATGCATAATATATGACTTTTTAAAGAAATGTAATCGAAAGTAATTGTCGATTACTTCTCATAATGTAATCGATTTGTAATCGATTACATGTGAAATAGATGTGTAATCGATTAATAATCGATTACACAAAAAATATGCCAAGTAATCGATTAATAATCGATTACATTTCAAAGTAATTGTGCCCATCCCTGCATGCCATATCGTGGGATACGTTGTCTGACTTGTCGGAATACTACTTCCTGTTTACCGACTTCGTCAATTTTATTGCACTTGTGGTATAATGGAAGATTTTTTTTCAAAGATATCTCTGCATTGTTTTATGATACAGATCTGAAATTTGGTTACAATGTATAGTCATGCCATATTGTGGGATGTGCTTTCAAAGCAATCAGGATACCGCTTTCTGTTAAACGACTTAGTCAATTTTTGACACTTGCAGCATTATACAGTAATTTTTCGTAAAAGTTTTCTCTGCAGTGTTATATGATACAGATTTGAAATTTTGTCGCAAGCTCTGTATAGTGATATTGTGAGATACGTTTTCAGACCAATTAAGACACCACTTCCTGTTTACTGACTTTGTCAATATTTATGTTCCCCTCTGTTTTTGATTCACACACACACTTGAATTTTCCTCCATGATTCAAGGTACAATGAGCGGGGGTATAAATGGACGCCATTCGGCGACACCTCTTGTTTATCTTTGCAAAACGTGTTTTATATTAACCAATCTCAATTTTCATAGCAGATCATCTAGGCACTTTGATAAGGGGACGACCATTTGATTCTGGGGGGGGGGGGG